>LOJH01005540.1:54311-69532 GCA_001685095.1 Ellobius talpinus | reverse complement strand
GTTCTGTCAGCACGGGCGGGCGTGCCTCTCCCCTCTTCCCTTTCTCTTCCCTTCCCCCCATCCACGCCGCCGCTGCCGCCACCGCTGGCGCCGCTGGGACTCTGCTCTGTCAGGGATTTACTGCCGCCTGCCCACTACTCGCAAGCGGAACCGGCCTGCCCACCGCGGCGGCTCAGACATTTTTTAAAAAATCATAAAACTTATGGTAATAGGAATCTGAATGGCTCAGAACTCTGAAAGGCAAAGCCGGTAATCAAAACCGTCAAGATGGTTCATAAAGAAACTAAGCAGGGATCCAAACTAAAAGAAATGCAAAGCCTGAAGTGCATCATTTGCGGAGTAATTTACCAAGGGTCTCTGTCAAGAGTTAAAAACAAAATCTCTGCTCCATTAGCTAGAGGCATAGTCGGCTTATAATGAGCTGAAGTGGTAAGAGGAACGGAGAGTCCTAGTCGGAGCCTGAGCTGTTCACTCTTTCCTCTCATTGTCAGCTTCCAATTTTCTCCTTTTCTTCTCCTTCTTCTTCTCCCTCTCCCTCTCCCCCTCCCCCCTCCCCTTCCCCCTCCCTCTCTCTCATGCTAAGTGTTACGGATTTGCTCCGGTTCCTGGGCAGATTGCTGCGGGGTCGAGACCACGCGTCAGGTCCACAAACCAAGGTGGCTGGTCCCCAGCCATGTGGCAGCTGGTACCCGGCGAGCCGTGTGGGCAGGGAGCGGGTGGGAGGCACAGATGCTACAAGCCTCCTGGACTGCTGGGGACCCAAAAGCAGCCAGTCCTGAGCAGGGACGGTGCATGAGACCACGCAGCAGGTCTACATATGACTGCGGCCGGAGGGCGAGAGAGACGGATAAACACAGCATACAGAATAAAATTGGACATTTATTCGATGGGTTATGGAGGGGAAGGAAAAGGAGAGAAGGGAGAGAGAGAAAGAGAGAGAAAGAGGGAGAGAAAGAAAAAGTTGGCAGCCTCTCCAACAGATGGGACAGGAAGAGAAAGAGTGGGGCTCTGAGGCTGCAAGCAGGAAGGAAGTGGGCATGGCTTGTCTCTTAAAGAGTCTGAACAATCATTACACTAAGTCCTGTAACAACATAAGAGTACAGTCCATCATGGTGGGCAAATGGAAGCTGCCTCCCTGTGCCTGCTATTAGAGGGACAAAAGGGGTAAATGGTGATGCTCAGACCTTTCTTCTCTTCCCTTCTGCACCCAGTAAGGAACCAAGACCAAGGGACAAAACCTTTCCCATTCAGGCTGGATTTTCTCTTCATTCTTCCTCTCAACAGCTCTAGAAACACCCTCACAGACACATCCAGAATTGTGTCTCCTAGGTGATTCTAAAGTCCAGTTAAACTGACAATGAGGACTGACTTGAAGGATATTTTTTTAAATCATATACATAACAGATAAATAAAATATCTATCTGAACCTTAATTCTGCACTAAGCTTTGCAATTTCCTGGAGCTTATGATCTTATCACAAGAAGACAATTCTGTTGGTAGTAAAAGCCTGCCCTTTTCTGACCCCATTTGGAGCCAGTCTTAAGAATCATTGTGATCCTTGCCATATGCTCTTGGAAACTGGTCTACACTGGTCCAGTGGTAAAGAAGGAATAGCCTGACTTCCCTGTCTGCTAGATACCTTATAATTTAGGTTACCATATCCTGTCTACTCTCATGGGACTAATTGAAGGTGGTATACCATGTAGGGAAATCTCACATCCTTCAGGGTTCAACTGTACAGTGAGTGACAAGCAGTGATTTGGAGGGGAGGGCCTTTTTTTATTTTCTTAACCTTTAGACCCAGTGGTAAGTTTTGTTTCAGAGACACTTCTAAGGAAAAATGAGCAAACCTTACATAATTTTCTTCATGTCCATGTAATGAATTTGAAAGGCAAGTCTCTCCTAAAACATCTTTTAACAAAATCATCAACACCCCTTTCCATCTCACCGCGGAGTGTAGTCATAAGTGGCTTTGCCAGAACAAATTTGAACAGTGTGTATGGGGGCCTCATCATTGGATTTTTGCCCCTGGTATTGTGTCTTTGTCGAAGCTGAAATTTCTGTTCTTTTTTAGGAAGAAAGAGGGGGAAAGAGCCATGATAGAAAACTGGTTGGCTCTGTCCAGATGATTTACTTCCTGAGTCCTCAGCTAGCAATTAGACTGTGTGGCCTTGGGTCAACTTCTGGTGTATCATCTCCCTAAATTGAAACTCTTCATCCCAAACTGGAGAGAAGTCAATAGCTTTGACCTTGCCTTCAGGACAGAAAAGCTGAACTCTGTCCCTGTCTTCCAAAGTCAGACCTCCACAGCTCAGAGAGAAATGGACCTGGTGATGGGTATAACCAACTCCAGAAACACCCCAGCATGAAGAGAAGAGGACCACCCTAGGACAGCAATGTGAGCCTGGGAAAGAGCACCACACCACACCAGGGTTAATGCCACATTCTTACAAGTCTAATCGGACAACCTCTCCAGAGCGCTTGGTATTTTGCAAAGAGAAACTTGAAGCTATGTGATATTAGACATGTTTTAAACCTCTCTCTAGTCTTGGTTGCAGTTTGATGATTGATGATGATGATGATGATGTCATCTATCCTAAAGATAGTCTGAAGATAAGTTCCATAACAGGATGTGGGAAAACCTTGGTTTACAATAGGTATCACACAATCATCATATTCATTGTCAAACAAATGCCATATGGGTAGACATATTACATTCCTTCATATCACCACACTGATAAGTTATTGCAACTAATACGTTATCCTCGGTGCAACTGAAATTTATTGGAAAGATGGAGTAAAACATCAAGTAAAATGCTTTCAAATGCAGCCTGTGCCCTTGCTCTTCCCACTCACATTGTTGACAGTCACTCTCACTCAGACATCAAGTCACAAAGACAGCTGAGCACAGAGCAAAAAGGCAGAATTCCCAACTGCACCTCGCTGCCCTTCCCAGGGTTGTTGTCCTTCCCTTCTGCCTCTCAACTCAGCCTTCGCCATGAACCCTGTGCTACAAGTGTCGAACGGGATTTCTTTTACTTATTCGGGGGTGGTTTGTCCTTTTCCTTCTTAGCTCCCATTCCCCTAAGGGACAGTGACATTAGAGTTCAGGAAGTGCTGATTCTCTCTAAGGTGGTAGACAACGAACGTTGGTGTTTGGGAGAGGTTTTTCTCTGCCCAGGAGAACTGATGTTTAGATAAATGCAACTGGCAGGCTAATGAGATGCCAAGGAACACTGACTATCTGAGTCCACTCTGTGTTGCTATATTGGAATATCACTTACTGAGTAATTTACAATGAGCCAAAATTAATTGACTCGCAGGTCTAGGGTCTGCAAATCCAAGACCAAGGTGCTGGTGAAGACCTTGCTGCATTGTAGATCTGGGAGACAGCTTACTGAGGACTAAGAAGGACAAAGAAAAGGACAAGAGGAGATAAAACAAGCAGCTGAGGATTGGCTCAGTGTTAAAGAAAGAGCTTGCTGTGCATGCAAGATTGACGACCTGTGTTCAGATCCCTAGAGCCCAGGTAAAATGTCAGGTGTGGCAGTCTGCAACCCCGTGCTGTATGCCAAAATAGGAAAAGTACTTGGCTTCTATCTCTGGTCTCCATATCACCATGTACAGATAACCCGGCCCCTTTCTACTTGCATATATAAAACACACATGCGCATGCACACACACACACACCAACTCTGATCACTGAACCCTCTCTCACTGCATCAGTTTACGTATGAAGGAAACACCTTTTTCATCTAGGAATCCACTGAGAGTTCCACTTACTGATTCCTGTCACAGTAGGAATCAGTTTTTAGAATGAGCTATGGAAGAAGATGAACATTCAAACCATAGTAGAGATCTGGAGAAAAGTGGTGAAGGCCCTCTTTACCCAAACAGACCTGCTTTGCTGTCAACTTCCCTAGCTGGAAGACTTGAGAGTCTCCAATGAGAGTTTCCCAGAGAGAGCGTGCAGCTTATGAAGGGAGGGGAGCGACTCTTCTCTTTTGAGGGTCCGGACAGTGTAAACCACAGCACACATACAGTCAATGGCACGGTTTCTCATCTGCTGCAGTACCGTGAGGCCTGGACTGCCCTTCTTGACCACATGGCCCCCAAGGTCACAGTGGCAAGGTAGAAGGTGTGTAAAACTTATAATGCCACAAGTTGCCTCTATCTAGAAATTACATGTCACTTCTACCTACCTTTTAAGAAAAGCAAGAAAAAAGTGATTGGTGTGGTTTGCTGAGATTTTGATCTCCCAAAGGCCCACAAGAGATGGGCGTAGTCTAACTTGGCACTATCAGGAAGACACTGACCCTTCACAAGGTGAGCCTCCCTGACTTCTGGACATCTCTAACAGGCCCTTGAAGAGAGTAGGGGAGCCCCAGCCCTCCCCGCTCCATTTCTCAGTCATAAGACGAGCAACCTTTCTACTCCTACAAAGCACCACGTCACCATAGGCCCAAAAGCAATGGGATGAGGTAATCATGGACAGAAACTTCCAAAACTATAAACCAGAGTAAATTTTTTTTTCATAAGCTGGTTTATCTCAAATACTCGATACAGTGGCCGGAAGGTGGCTCACACACAGAAGCAGCTGGCTAGAAAGGAGACGGGAATCTGATGGTTCTGCCCAGAAATGCAGAAAAATTTTGGTGAGCTCATGCCATCAGCTCTAATACATTTCTGCTCTCCAGTCTAGTAAGACTGGAGGTCTGATTAAATAAACCATCCCTCATGCAGAGTTTGTGCTTACGGGATCTGAACCAGGCCAGTGAAAGAAACTGTCTAGAAGGCTTAGAGAAGGAATGATGGGGAAAAAGAAAATAACAGTTTCCCTAAAATAGCTTAGTCACATCTACTTATTCAAAGATCAGATTACAGCGGAAAGCCTTGTGGAGAACTCTTAGATACGAAGTGGACCTGAGGAAATAAAGCAGCATGAGTATCCAGTGGGTGATATTGAACTGTGAGAATTCTGCTTAGAGACTTACCTGTCTGTGTCCGTGGCTAGTTTCTAAGTGGCCATAGAACACAGATATTTACCTGGGGGAGTTTAATCAGTGGCTAAGTGGGCCTCTTCCAGTTGAAAACTGAACTTAAATTTAAGGGCTGAGCATGGCAAGAGTCCTCTGTGTGATCATCACAGGGCTGCAGACAACCCCCATGGCCCTGCCAGACCTGCTGAGGGCACCCACTGGCCCAGCAATTATTACCCTTGGTGATCTATGTAAGAGAGTCTATGAGCTCTCTGGAGGCATCTCAGAGACTAATTTTGTCTCCTGCTTGGGGAAACTGACCTTTCACCCTCTAGCTCAAGTTTAAAGACCAGTCAGATGTGTGACCTTCAGGTGGATATCATTGACAGAAGGAGGTCAGCCAGAAGACGAGCAGCAGCTAGGGGAGCAGAATGTCAGTCCTTCGCGGGGCTGCAGAGCACAGTCCCTGGGAGTCTTGGGGATGGGGCCCCTTTCAAGTACCTATCTATTCTTCCTCAGTCCTGAGCTGCTCCTCGGGGTACTGTTCTTCATAACCTCTCTCTTATGACAGGGAAGCAACTATTTGTTTAGACCAAAACACTATTTTTAAGCTGCTGTGAGTCTAAGCTTGCTCTCTGTTGCTGTGATAAAAACGCCTCAACCAAAATTAACTGTAGGAGGAAAGGGTTTATTTCAGTTTGCAGTTCCACATCACAGCCCCATCACTGAACGAAGTCAGGGCTGAAACTCAAGGCAGGAAGCTGGAGGCAGGAACCGAAGCAGAGGCCACGTAGGAACACTGACTGATGTGCTCAGCTTGCTTTTTTTTAGCAC
The DNA here is from genome assembly GCA_001685095.1 of Ellobius talpinus. Lineage (NCBI taxonomy): Eukaryota > Metazoa > Chordata > Mammalia > Rodentia > Cricetidae > Ellobius > Ellobius talpinus. The sequence goes on along the minus strand of LOJH01005540.1, from coordinate 63,719 downwards.
CCAGGACCATTTGCCCAGAGGTGGCAAAACCCACAGTGGGCTAGACGCTCTGCGTTAATCATCAAGCAAGGAAATGCCCCATGGACTGCCTACAGACAAATCTGGTGGGGATATTTTTTCAGCTGAAGTTACCTCTTCCTGGAGAACTCCAGCTTGTGTCCAGTTGACAAAGAATTAAAACACGGGCCACTGTGTGATTTCTGTCTCCTGGTTGGACATCAGCTGCTACATACCAGGTGACAGGCAAGGAGATGATTTCAGGTGTGGGTGATTATAAGCGAAGCTGTCACAAATATCTCTGCATTTTGAACATAGTTTTTATTTACTTGGGGGCAAATATTAAGGAGTTGGTTTGGGGGATGTACTAAATAGAGGATTTTTCTGACCTGCTTTTGCAGGTCTGGGAGCCTGTGCCCTGCTGCTTTTCCATCACTCTTCACTTGCACTTAGATGTGGGAGTCCCCTTTGTGTGTTGTTTGTATTGGTTAATAAATAAAGAAACTGCCTTGGCCTGATAGGGCAGAACTTAGGTAGGCAGAGAAGACAACTGAATTCTGGGAGGAAGAAAGCAGAGTAGGGAGACACCATGGATCCACCAAAGTCAGACGCTGAGAATTTTACCCGGTAAGCCACTGTCACATGGCGATACAGAGATTAATAGAAATGGGTTAAATTACTATGCATGAGTTAGCCAATAAGAAGTTAGAGCTAACAGGCCAAGCAGTGATTTAATTAANGAACTTAGGTAGGCAGAGAAGACAACTGAATTCTGGGAGGAAGAAAGCAGAGTAGGGAGACACCATGGATCCACCAAAGTCAGACGCTGAGAATTTTACCCGGTAAGCCACTGTCACATGGCGATACAGAGATTAATAGAAATGGGTTAAATTACTATGCATGAGTTAGCCAATAAGAAGTTAGAGCTAACAGGCCAAGCAGTGATTTAATTAATACAGTTCCTGTGTGATTATTTCGGGGTAAGCTAGCTGGGCGGCTGAGATGAAAAAGTGGGCCCCCTGCAATAGCACTTGGCATTGGCAGGAGCTTTGCGTGTGTCTTCCTCCACACCCCCACAATGTTAGCCGTCGGCATGGTGTGGAGCTTTTCTGTCACCGTGGTTTTCGTTCTGCGGGTGGTGTTATACATCTTGACACATGCTTCTTTCCGTCTGGAAACTGCCTCCAGTGAAGTGTGCACTTGAGGGTTGTCTCCCTTTCTGAAAACTTGAAGTTTTCTTGATAAGCGTGAATTTCAAGAAGCCGCTATACATTCTGCATTCAGTTCCTCCATTAAGTATGTGGCTTTCAGACTTCTGCCTGTGCACAATTAGTTCAGAATAAAGTGTTCAGTCTTGTAGAAACTGGAGTCTCCAATGCACCCTTCTTTTGTCTCATAGAGCATGCTTTGGTGTCATTCTTAAGAGGTATTTCCCTAAGACCAGGTTGAGGGGGGTCTTCTAAACTTTATATATTTATGGTTGGCCTCTTTTCTTTTTTGAGATCAATAGTCCATTTTGAATTCAGTTTTGTAGGAGGCATGAAAGTCATTTCATCATATAAGATCTATTATCTTTGCATGGTACAGATATAATACATGCTGTATTATATATAATATATAATGATGATACCCTACTGACGCCACACTATTTACTTAAAATCATTCTGTTATTAAATTGCTGCTGATCTTCAAGAAGAACCAACCAACCACAGTGGATGGGTTCTATATTTATACTCCCCACTCAGTGACATGAGCACCATAGTTTATTGTGTTTTATTATTAGGCTATGTTCTGTCATGACTGCCACTGAGAGCAAAGCAAGGAAATTCCCCACGGGATAGCATGTAATCCTCCACTTTAAGAGTTTGTCTTTACGGTAAGGTGAGAACATAAAATACACCACAGATAAAGGATGCCCCCTCTCATCTATAGCTGCGATGCTTTAATTGGTTGCTTCTATGTTTGTCTTTAGATCCCATTCTCATAAGGAACAAGTTTCATTCACCTGTCCACCTGAAAGGTTCTGCTTGAGTTACTGGGAATTTTCTCAAATACCGTTTTGAAGTTGCTTGATATGACCCTCTGGCTTTTCTTTCTTACAATGGAGGATCCCACTGAAAGACTCTGAATCGCATGTCTGGGTTAATAGCACTGAGCTTTGCTGTATTTGATCAACATATCGCCAGCATTGGTCCACCTTTGTCCCCTGGGATCCTTTTGTGTCAGTGTTAATGAGGAATGCTGATGCATCCCTTGCTGTTCTTGTCTAGACACTTGTCATTCTGTTTAGGAACTAGAGAAACTCCGTCTTCATAGGATGACTTGGAAAACACCTCTTCCACGTCTCTTTTCGGGAAAGAAATTTCTTGAAATGTTTGATAGACATAGGCAGAGGAGCCTTTCAGCCTGGGGGGATTTCGGTTTGTAAATTTTGAAGTATGAATTCAGTTTCTCTAATAGTGGCAGTCGTTTTGGTTTACCTGTCTCATCTAAATCAAGGATTTCAGGGGCTGTAACCATGTCCCCAAAACTATCCACATATTCCCTCTATACCATGGGAATCCCCACACGTTGACACTGACAAAGACACAGTCAAAGTCATGCATGGACAAAGACACATAGACAGACACACACAGAGACACATAGACAAAGACACAGGCACAGGCACAAATAATTTAAAAACTTGAAGTTGTACTCCCGATGATATTTTTAAACTAGAAATTGTTAGCAGGAAGAGGTCAGAAACATCTCAAAGAACTTGAAATTTTGTAGGCAACAAGATTTCTCTCCACCAGTTCTGTGGATGCGCAGGAGAAGAATTCAGTCTCCAATGACAACAGCTGACCCGTCCCCTCTTCTCAGGAGTGTCACCGTTTTGTCTTGTATGTTCTGAAATGCAGTTGTTAGATGCACACATGCTTAATGTTGCTTTGCTTTTGTAGAAAGTTACCTCGTTTTCATAATGTGACATTCATCTGGATCCTGAGAACCTTTTCTAACCAAATAAAAATTAAAATATTTATAAGAAATTTATAGAAAAAAAAGAGAATGCCTAGTGGGAAGATCAGTTTTTTTAATTCCCTCAATTTATTTCAATTGAGGGAAAATGAACACACTCGGGTCTTCTCCAAGAGTAGCAAGTGCTCTTACTTGCAAAGCCTGCATTCCAGCCTCCCTGTTTCTCAGACTGTGTGGAGCTGTGCTTTATGTGTGGGGGTATATAGTTCCTACTAGAAATGAGAGTGGGGAATCTAACACCAAAATCGCATCGTTTGAAAGAAACAACAGAAGCACTAGCCAACGGACCAGGACAAATCAGCTTTGGTTGGGTGAATGCTCTCTGTCAAGGCAGCGAATGAAAACCCAGCAAGTAGTTTATATATATATAAAGCAATATATCAAACCAACAGACTTTGACTGTGTCTTTGTCAGTGTGTTTCCTACTACTACAAACAGTCCATGGCGACCTGTGACTCCAGCTCCTGGGCATCAGATGGCCTCTTCTGGCCTCCACAGACACCACAGTCACCCGTGCATATCCCCACACCACACATGCCGACACACAGGTACACATAAATAAAACATAAACAGAGGGGTTGAAGAGATGGCTCCAACAATTGAGAACATTGACTGCTCTTCCACAGGGCCCAGGTTCAATTCCCAGCACCCACATGGTAGCTCCCAACTCTCTGTAATGCCAGTTCTAGGGGATCTGAGACACTCTTCTGGCCCTCAAAGGGCACCAGGCTTGCATCAGTTAACGTGGACATTTCAAGTATGTGTTAGTGGTCATGTCTTTGTATCTATCATGTATTTGTATCTAGTCTCTTACATTTCATCTATCTTTTTACCTATTTATTATAATGAAAGCCTACAATAAGATCAAATTGTTTTATTAGACAAATATTATTATTAGACAAATATAATATAAAATTATTACTATAATATGCTTTTTAATTATTATTTAGACATAAAATATTTAATATAATGTTAATATGTATGGATTCTGTCTGCCCTTTTGTGAGCAGATTTCTGTTTGTTTCCTTGTTTATTTTCATCTTATTTTCTTTTTCCTTTTTTTGGGGGGGAGCAATTTTATTATGTAATCTTTTACACTTTTGTTGTAGTGTGAACACTTAGCACTAGATGTACCTAGCTGACCAATTCCAGGTGTGTGACCATTGTTTCTTCCTATAAGTGCAACATGGCCAAGGAGACCTCAGGATGCCATCAGTGTCGCTGCACTGACACTGAGGTCCTGCCTTTTAGTGACTCCTCTTCTACCCTGCCCCCACACCTTGGTAACTACCATCCCAACCTCTGATCCTGATCTGATAGGAATTTGACTATCTCAGATTCTTCATGCAAGTGTTTGGTGTTTGTCTTCGTGCCTGGTTCTGTTTGCTTCTTTTTGTTTCCTTAACATGTCCTTTAGATCCATCCGTGTGTGACTTGCTGAATTCTTTCTTCTGGTTAAATAGCATCCGTCATCTATTACGTTTTAGCAATATTTGGATTTTGTTGATTCCTTTCAATGGCAGTTAATGAATTAAAGCATAGTATAGCATTATTTTCTCATTCTCTCTAGAGTCAAGTTTCACCACTTTAAGTGATATGCACAGACCATATCACTAGATAGAGCCTTGCCCTAGCTCCTATGGGTTGCAATCAAATGTCTGTGCCCACACTGAAAAATTTTCTCAGAAATATCATAATTGGTTTTTCACATGTATGTTTACAGGCTCCTATTTGTGTGGTACACACGTGTATGCAAGCATATGTGCATGCATGTTCCTGTGTGTGTATGCTTGTTTATATGTGCATTTAGTTATGTGAAGGTTCAGAATTCTTGTTGGGAGTCTTCCTTGATAATCTCTATTTTTTTTAATTTTCTGAGCCCCCCCCCCGAACCTGTAGCCTGCTGACCCCAGCCTGCCTGGCTACCAGCTTCTTTGGGATCCTCTGTTTCCAGAGTGCTACAATTACAGGTGCCACCTGTGCCCCAGTCTTTATATGGGTGCTGGGTATTTGAACCCTGGATGTCTTTTTTGGGATCACTATTGCTGTGACAAAACACCGTGACCAAAAAGCAAGCTGAGAGGAAAGGATTTATTGGACTTACTTTTCCACATTGTCGTCCGTTACAGAAGGAAGGCAGGACAGGAACTCAAACAGAACAGGAACCTGGAGGCAGGAGTTCATGCAGAGGCTGTGTGGAGGTGCAGTCTGCTTTTCTGATAGACCTCAGGAACACCAGCCCATGGGTGGTACCACTCACAATGGGTTATGCCCTCCCCCGTCAATCACTAATTCAACAAAATAACCTACAGCTGGCTCCTGTGGAAGCATTTTCTTACCTGAGTGAGGTTCCTTCCCTTCAGATAGCTCTAGCTTGTGTCAAGCTGGACATAAAACTACCTGGAGCACATCTGCTGTGCATGACACCCATCGTCTGTTGAGATATTCCATTGCCTTCCTGTTTGTCTGGACTCTCTGCCTACTGGCCTTGCTATCCTGAGCTTTGCAGTTTTTTGTTGTTGTTTTGTCAGGGGATTGGGAAGAAGGCCACAGACTTCAGCCAATCTGTGGCTGTAATGTAGTTCTGTTTGGGACCACCCTTCCGCACTCATCTTCCAATGGCTCATTTTTATCTATTTATTTATCTATTTAGTTTTTGAGACAGGATCTCATTCTGCAGCCTTGGCTCTTTCAGAACACACTATGTAAACCAGGCTGGTCCCAGACTCACCCAGATCCACCTGTCTCTGCCTCCTGAGTGCCAGGCTCAAAGACATGCACCACATACAGCCACAGTGGCCTGCCTGAAAGTGTGACCATCTTGAGGCTCAACTCTCACTGTATATAGTACCACATTTAGCATCAGAGTCGGCTTGCTGATGAGCCCTGGAGTTACAAACAATCTTGTTACTTTACTTTCCCATGCTTCTATCTGCAATATCTAGACTGTTTGGGGGTTTTGTGAGCCCCCTCTCCGCCCCTAGTCAGGATTGGGGTTTATTAACCTCATTCTCCTATACACACCTCACATTGTAAAAAGACACAGATAAAAAGATATCAATAGGCGTTCAGTACACTCTGTTGGGAGCCCAGCTCCTTAGACTTACAGGATAGTTCTCAGTCCTTGGAGAAAGAAGCTTCTGAATATCTCTAGTGATACTCTCTCTTTGAGGCCCTTGTTTCAGATCCTGCATGGTCTGAGTTCTGGGCAGTGACAAAGGGAAGGGCTGAGAAAATGTAAGATGAAAGGAGCTAGGAGATTCCTTCTCAGCTTTCAAGCCTTGCCTGCAGCTCTTTGGTTAGACCTAATGCACACAGAAGACTTGGACCGACTCACAGTCTAGATCAATAGATAGCAAAAAAGGGAAATTTTGACAAGCTATACAGTCTTAATTTTTCTTACCCACTTGTTTTTGTTTACTTTTTAGAGTACTGGAATTGATTTTTTTTGCTCTCTCAAAATGTAATTTCATTTATACTTGTGTGAATGTATGGGACAAGGAGGAAGACTGTGCATGCGTGTGTATGATACGGCATGCAGGGAGTTCAGAGGACAGCTTTTGAGAAGTTTGGGCTCCAGAGTCTGAAGTTAGGTCATCTGGAGGCACTGAGAATGCTGTCACCTACTGAATCGGCTCAGCAGCCCTCAAAGTGAGTTTCCTGTGCTTGTCTCCAGGTTTTACGGCTGCAATCAGAAGGAAAGTGTCTCAGTTAGGGTTTATACTGTTGTGATAAAACACCCTGACTGGAAACAAATTGGGGAGAAAAGGATTTATCCCAACTTACAGTTCTCAGGTCTATTGTCTGGGGAATGCAAGCCAGGGACCTGGAGTGGGTACTGAAGCTGCGTAATGGGGGAGTGCTGCTTACTGACTTCCTACTCACGGCTTATTCTGCAACTTTCTTGGAGCATCCAGGGCCACCCGTCCAAGGGTGGCATGGCTCACAGTGAGCTGGGCTCACTCACATGGATCATCAATCAAGAAATTGCACCACAGACTTTCCCACAGGTTAATCCTCTCAGTCAAGTTTCCCTCTTCCAACATGGTTTAGCTTGAAACAAACAAACATAAAGCAAGCAGTCAGGATTGTATGTGTTTATTTCATCTTACTTCAAGTATCAACCTGGGAATGATATGAACGTTATTGAGAACTGTCCATGAGAACTGTCTGGGAGACCACACAGGGTCAATAAGGATAGGTTGGCAGTGTGTCCTGGAGGGATGGCACCTGTATTTAATGGGGAAGCTTTTTTTTTAAATAGTGACATAAAGCATTGTGACCATTGTATTTGTTCAATACATATAAAACAAGAAGCAAACAACATGGCCACCTTGACTAGATGGTACCATCAGAAAATAGAGCTTTGCTCTCGCTCCTCTGAGTCTGGTTGTTCAGCCACAGTCTCTGGCACATGGGATTGTTCTGACTATTCTCTTTGCTTTGGTTAATATTCATGAGGTAAAAAATGACTTTTTGTCTTAAATGCAAATCTGTCATCTTCACTGGACCTAGCTATGGGAAACCAGACAATCTATAAACATGGACGAGATGTTTCTGCTTTCACGTATGTACAGGTCTGAGACACAGTGAAGCCAAAGACAGGGAGGGCTCCAGAATCCTTGGAAGTACAGTTAACTTGGAACAAGATAAACCTGGCTACACTGGCCAGAAGAGGTTTCTGAGTCTAAAATCTCAGAGAGAGGTTGGCAGGAAACCCAGGGAACCCAGCCATAGCCAGGGCACAGTGGTCCAGCAAGTGTGGGTTCCTCCCCACTGCGATCCTTCCCACAAGAAGCTTCCTCCCGGCATAATTTGTACCCTCTGGCTCTTCTTTAACTCTGAGATCTCCAGCAAGGATGCTGCTTAGCGCCAAAGCCGCGGTGGTTCTTATGATGTGGTGCCTCTGGGAAGTAGGAGCAGAAGAGCATTTCACACAGGCACCAAATGGTAAGATGGCAATAGCTGAGCCACTCTGCATTTGGATCTCATGTGGTCCCCAGTGGATGCAAATCCTGACATGTGAGTCAGTCCGTTCATGAGGTGCTGTCCTGTACTGCCCACATGATGGGCCACTCTGTTCTGACAGAAACGGTGGCACCCAAAGGTCACACACATCCGCACCAAACTAGAACCCTATTTTAGCTGCTGGCCAGCTTATGAGAATCAAACTCACCTTGCTAACCAAGCAATGGCCTGGTCTTTAAGTGCATCGTCTTGTTACCCAAGGAAGACTTAACCTAAGACCATTCAGTCTGTGTGCATGCAGAGAGCTAAGCAAGCAAACGACTCATACGAAGGTGTGGCTCTGTTCTTGCTGCTTACCGACTGGTGCATGCACTTCCGCCCCAGACTCACAGCTTGCCAATTGCCACCTCCCCAGTTTGGTGGCAACTGCTAGTCCATCCTTTGTGTCTTAACTGGACTAATGGTCTGTGTCTAGTTAGTTCCTACTTCCAGCCCTACTTGCTCAGAGTAAGACGATCTACTTTGACTTCTTCACGAAAGGTCTCTGGCCAAGGAAACAAGGAGAAATTGTAATCTGCGCCCTCCTGTTCCTAAATCTAAATCCTGCACAGGCTCCACCTTCCCAATGGGAGGGCTGTGTCCTCTATGCTATCCACAGTACAGGAGAGCCTGACTCAAATTTTCTGACGTGCTGAATGTCGAGCTTGTTTTTTTTTTTTTTCCTGGAGCTAGTGCCTTGTGATGTGACCTCCTCTTACAGTACTGAGCAGGACAGAAAGCACACCTGCCACTCAGCCCCTCACTCCCAAGGGGAATGGCCACCATTCTACAGGGTGCTGAACTGGGACATGGGATGAGCTCACTAAATGCATTTGAGAGTCACGATATTTTCTGACAACAATGGATTTCATACACATTATCCAGCCGCACGTCTAGAAACACATACCTGGTCCACGCCTTCCAAGGACCCAGGAGATCCTGTCTATTCTGTGCTCTGTTAGCCTCACCGTTTATGTTATCCTTCTGTGGTTTAGAGTCGATGAAAAGACATATAGCAAAGACTTCCTTACAGAAAAGATTTAGATAGTTTCAATCACTCATCTCAGAAAATAAAATCATAGTTATCTGACTGAACACACACACACACACACACACACACACACACACACGTATATAGGATGCAGTGTAAAATGGGGATGCAGACAGAGTGGACAGCCCATGGCCACACAGGAGCAGTGGGCCCTGCTGATTCTGCTCAGGTTGCTTGGAGACTCTCGGGGCATTGTGTTCTGAGTGCATGCAGAACTCTCTCTCTCTCTCTCTTTCTCTCTCTCACTCTCTCTCCATTCCAGGAACTCAGACTGAGTGGGCAGCCCATGTCCACACTGAGGCCTGCATTCATTCTCTCTCTCTCTCTCTCTCTCT
>LOJH01005540.1:26465-45645 GCA_001685095.1 Ellobius talpinus | reverse complement strand
AAGGAAGGAAGGAAGGAAGGAAGGAAGGAAGGAAGGAAGGAAGGAAGAAAAGGGAAGGGAAGGGAAGGGAAAGGAAGAAAGCTTTGATTGTGATTCAGTGTGTAGAGTGCTGATCTAGCATCTAGCATGCATTAGATCCCCAGCCTCACATATAGAGGGTGTAGTGGTGCATGTCTGTAATTCCAGCACTTGAGAAGTTCAAGTCTCTCCTCATCTACGTAGAGACTTTGAGACCAACTTGAAGTACACAAGACCCTGTCCCAAAAAATAAAAAAAAGTTAAAATAAATATACTTGAACATGGTCTAAGGGTGTTTTAAACCCTTGTGAAAGCATCATGGTGTACTTAACATAGGCAAGATGTGCCCAACATAACTAAGTCATGTGGTCTTAGGGGGCCATTATCGTACATGGTTCCATTATTGACTAACTGCCATGCATACCTGGTTCACTTTATGGTCTCATCATAAATGGAGTGCCTGCAAGTTTTAAATTAATATGATAGATAAGAAATAAGAGGTAATAGATGATAGATAGATGATAGATGGATAGATAGATAGATAGATGATAAATGGATAGATATATAGACATATAGATGGATAGATAGCATCTATGGCCTTTTCTTTTTACTGTTGTCTGTCTTGCTTGGTTCCCACAATCGTTAAGTCCCAAAGAAATTACACAGAGGTCTACATTAGTTGTAAACTGACTGGCCCATTAGCTCAGGCTTCTTATTAACTCTTATAACTCATATTAACCCATTATTCTTGTCTATGTTAGCCACCCTATTCGTTACGTACCTTATTCGGTAGAGCAGTCACATCTTAGCCACATGGCTGGGACAGGAGTGCTGAATAGGTCCTCTTCCCAGAATTCTGTTCTCATTGCCCCGCCTGTCTGGTTGTCCCACCTATACTTCCTGCCTGGCTACTGGCCAATCAGCATTTACTTAAAATATATTTGACAGAATACAGACCATTGTCCCACACCATTTTACCATTATCATTAACTATCTGTTATAGCAATTTCTAGAGGGTTGAAAGCATCTAGTTTGGGTTGCAATGACTATAGTTCACTAGCGTTTTCTCACCGTTTCTTCTTAGATCCTAGAATTTCCCGCTCCTGAGTAGATTCTTTGGCATACCACTTTATTACAGGCTGACCGTCTTTTTGGAAGCCAAATTGTGCTCTGCAGGATAGAGTCAAAGACTTTCCTGAAAATGCAGAGGTCGAGAGAACAGGAAGGCAGCATATCAGAACACCGGTGTGACGGAATGACCAGAAGCTGCATCCGGATGCAGCCGGGTGCCAGGCAGTGGGAACCAGGAATAGCCAAGCATCAACACATTCCACTTAGCAACATACTTCCTGTTATGGTTGTCCCTTGTGGCTAATCTGTGTATCCCAAATGTCCTTCACACGAGGATTTCACAATCATATCACTGGGAGAAGTAGGAGCTCTGGGAACAACTCAGCCTTTAATATTAGAGACAAGAGGTACAATCCATCAAAAAGATCAGTTTAACTAATTGATGTTTACACGTGGAATAAACATCAGGTTACCATGAATGGAAAATCCTGAAGAAAAAAAAACACCCTCACACACCTTATGCAAAACCCTCTGCAAGGCCAGTTAATGATTAGGACCTCAGTGATCACGGAAAGGCTGGGATACTCAAGGCCCGCAGCCTCATCACAATGTGTCTTGGGCCTTTTTCCCTCCTTAGCAGTCATTCCTTGCCCACCTCCTTAGCTGACTTAACGTCCTTAGGGCTATTAGGATGTATTCGATTTTTTAGAACGTCTTAGTTGAAGAGGCCACTGGCTTCCATCAACCACAATGCTAAACCTGTTCTGTGATGGCCCCTGAGCCTGTAGCTGAGGTCTCTCCCTGGGCTGTGACCTGGCATCAGATGTCTCCCCCAGTGGATTGGAAGAGTGTCTTCATTTATAATTTTCTTTTTTTTTCTGTTGCCGTGAAACTGTTTCCACGTTGGAACATGGACTTGGGGTAACCCAAATCTGTGCTCTAGGGTCACAGCCACTCACTCATACCTTCTTGTCACCTTAGAGTTGAGGGCTGTGTTTTCCTGTCAACACTACTGTAGCCTGAAGTGTAGGGAGGAAATTATTTAGATTCTCCGCTGGTCTTCTGCATACTGCACAGGGTGAGCCATGCGTGTTCCCGGACCACCCTTCCTCTGCCTACCACCCCTTCCAGTTGACTTCTGGATGAATAGGGGATCCATTTGAACTCCTCTTTGGACTTTAGTCTTTTCCCAGCATCAGTGCTTTAAATACACAGTTTGGCTGTATATTTTTAATGAGTTGTTTTTCTTCTTTCCATTCTCCTGTGTCCCCCGTCACTATTTCTAGCCCCAGAATGTGTCACTACCGCCATCTACTGACCTTCTACTGTAATAACAATTTGTTTATCTTTCTTTGCACAAAATGAAAGATTCATTAGCATTTGAAACGGTAAATATTGCACTGAAATACCACAATTTGCTTTCGAATTTGCCTTCTCTCCTTGGCTGCGTGTAAAAGAGTAAGAGGCTGAATTTGACGAAATAAAAGGCAATCAGATGAAAGTCAATTTCTCCTCTACCCAAAAGAAGGCACCATTTTGGAACACATTTGAGCAAGAGATGCAGTGCTATAACTGTCTTGAGGAGTAGCCCAAGTATCATATTCATAAGGGTTAATGCTACCTTTGTTGTAAATTTATATGCATAACTCAAATGGAAACATATGCACATATATGCATGTATGCATGCTGTTTCATGAGAAAAATATAAAACCTGTTCGTCTTGTCTAGTCCACCAGGCACTTAGAATATAATTCATCCCTCTCTTTCAGTGGAAGATCAGCCCGTGACAGTGAGGGGCAGATCTAATAATGACTGGGGGGAGGGGACTCAGGAGGCTTACGAAACTGTGCATGTTGACAGAACTAGCTGGGACCGCATCAAGGATCACAGGAACAACTCTTATTTGAAAGTCTAGTCACCCTTTCTGTCACACTTTGATATAGTGTCTGAAGCACGGGGTCGTCCCCGGTATGGTAATATTAGAAAACTTACCAAGCTCCGCTTCCAGAGTGTCCGTGATGGGATCCAGAATGTCTGGTTTTAGGTTGCTGTCCTTAACTGAAAAGTGAAAACAAAGATTGCTCTTTGCATTAAGACATCTGAAGGCTTGGGCTTGCTTGCTGAAGACTTGAGAGTATTAACTCCACACCAATTTAAGTTTCTAGTGCTCTGTTTATTCATTCATTTTACCCAGAATGCATACATCTGGGAATTGAGATTGTCACTTAGGAAGTTGTTTCTTTGAGGCTGGAGGGATAGACTCCGGCAGTGCAGTGCTTGCCACCCAAGCCCAAGGACCTGAGTTTGATCCATGGAACCCACAAAAGAAACCAAAAATTGGGCATGATGCACATGTTTGTAGTTCTAGGCTTGGGAGGGAGAGCCAAATGGATAGCTGGGGCTCAATAGCTTGCCAGCCGGGCCCACATAGCAAGTTACAGGATAATGTGAAACTGTCAACAAACACCGATGGATTATACCTGTGACGTAAAACCCAAGTTTGTGCTCTGGCCTACACACACACACACACACACACACACACCACAGCTCCCCACACCCACACCTGAGACGTAAACCTGTGTCAATTACAAGATTTCTTCTTCTTGCCATCTGGCTGAGTCACCAGCCAAGAGGGACAAGCTGCCCAAGGAACTGAGATTCAAAACTATCCACCCTGCAACCTTAAACTCATGGTTTAGCTTAGCATGAAGGGGCAGCTAGCCTCTGATTTCACCCGCCCCTTTTCTTTCCTGCCGCCTTGTTTCAGAGATGCCTCCTTGTTCTGCTTTCTTCTGAAGGTATCCTGTCTCCAGTGAAAGCGGCGGCCTGGACAGACAGCATCTCGACTCTGACTTCTCATTGGCTTCTCATCAATCCCATCTCTCTTGTGCCATCAGTACCTACACTCCTCACCGCGTCCTCCTGCTGACAGCCTTGGCCTCCAAAGGTAGTTCGCTAGCACACCATCAACTCCTCCCTTCCCCTGACAGCGGTGTGCATTCCGTGAAGATCTTGCTCCTCCACTTTCTTTCCACGTGTGGGAGATAACCCAGGGCTCAGTCCCAGGCCCCCTCTTCACATTCGGCCATTCTTAGACTCCTGTCCCCAGCCCTGGCGTCTCCATCATTGACCTAAACACCCCTCTTCTGCAGCACTGAGTCAGGTCCTTCCATGTTAGCACTTACCGTCTCCCTTAGACTCCCTTCTTATCCTTGGCCTTCATGCTTATTAAGCATTTACTGACTTACCTCCTCGGAAAATTACAATGCCTACTCTCTCTTTTTCCTGTTTGTTTGTAAAACACACCCTGTTCTGCTGACGCAGGAACTCCACTCCCTCCACCTCTTGAGCTATCTTTCAATACCGTCTATCAAGTTCACTGACCCCTACCTACCTCCACTTTGCCCCGTATCAGCAGAAGATGACTCAACCCTGACTCTGATTGTTGTCTTTTCTTGTTCCCCAGCCCTGAATTCTCATAGAAGCATCTGTTATGTATGTCTAGATTTCCGTCCCTTTCAGGTCATGCCCTTTGTTACATCCCTACTGGCGATTGCCTGAATTAACGATGTCTTCTCTGCCTCCATACTTACTCTAGAAATTATTACTTCTTCATGTTAGATCTAGCCTGGACACAGCCTGTTCATGGTGCTTCCATGCATTGCTGTACTGAGTGGTCCCCTATTGTTTTTTGGCTAAAACTTCAAACTTGTCAGAAGTGTTTAACACACGCCTATGATGCTAGCACTAAGCAAAAGATCACAGGTTTGAGGCCAGCTTGGGCTACATGTAAATTATAGGCTAACCTGGTATACGTAGGGAGACTTTGTCTCAAGAAAGGAAACAAATGAACAAACGAACTGAAATCTCCACATACAATTGCTGGGGGAGCTCCGTCCGTTCCTTCAGCCAATAGCCATTGAGATACCAGCCTATTGGAGCATGGTCTCTTTCTCTTTAAAAAGCAGCGGCAGCTCTCCGCTCACTCTCTTGCTCCAGAGATTAGACTCCTTTCCTGGCTGTTGTGTAGGGCGGTGTTCTGTAAGTTTTTTCCCCTTAAATAAATAATCCTTTGAATCCAAACTGGTGTGGGATTGTTTCACGCTTTATCTGGCACCCAATGTGGGGCTGCCCAATCAAAAGGTCAAGGCAGTCTCTTTATTCAACCAATAAAAACAACACACAAACAGAAAAACCTCCTACACCATCCCCCCTTTTTTGTTTAATGGATCACATAATGAAGAATGGAATAAAAACTTGAAACTAGCTTAAAGTATGAAGTAGGTCCAGCTCTCAGGGTCGCACCCTCACCCTCACCTCATCCTCACCCCCACCCCACCCCACCTCCATTCTCTGATCTGTTCTCCCTCATCTGTATTCTGTTTTCTCATGATTCCTGGATGATTCCAGATGCTACCGCCTCTGCCAGAATGGACAGCATCACCCCCTCTTCTCTTCCCAGTGGAGTGAGTACCATTGTTTATTCTTCTCTTCTCAGGGATCTTGCTTGGATTTGCTGCACCAAGGTTGGACCTGGTGGACCTTATGCATGCCCACTGCTCCTTCTCTTTCTACACTGGGTGGTGCCCTCCTGCTTTCTGTCTCTCTGGCCCATAAAAGAGTCTGTTCTTAGGGGTCAGAGAACGTGTCTGGGCACTAATCCTTAATCAAAAGTTACTACAAAAGCTTGTTGTCAATTCTGTGGGAATGTGGGAATCATTCAATGAGAAGGACAAGGCACAGTGAGGGGCAAGACAGGAATGACTGGCATGGATGCAATGACCTTCAAGTGGGAGAGGGAAGTAAATTCCATCACTGAGAGTTTAGGGATGGTTGGATGGCTGAGTGGAAGAATATTTATGCATCACTTGTTGGAGAAAGTGATGCTGGCATGGTCTGTACACGGAACTTCTCCTCTCTTACACAATAAAGCCATGGGAAGAGCAAGGACCGGGAAATAAACAGAAGTGTTTCCATCTTAGTATACTCCAACTGGACCGTGTCTTGCAGTAAGAAAATTGGATATAAACTTCATTAATATTTTCACTGAGAATTGAGTCAGTTACCCTGTTGCTCTTTGGCACAAGCACAAATGACAGATTCTGTTATGTTTTGACCTTGGAAACCAAGACTGAATTATTTACAACTACCATTTAGTTGTGCTGTTGTTTGTAGATCTGGTATCAAGAAAAAAAAAATGACCCAAGGGAAGAGCTGTGGAAGACCCAATCTAAAAGGGTAATGACTACAGGATGAGACATTTAACTTCCTTGTTAATCTGGGAAGAATAAATTAGGAGAACAAACAAACAAACAAACAAACATCAGTCAAAACATCCCATACTCCCTCCAATATTATGTAAGAATATTGAAAATATTCCTGGCAAGCATCACCTTAGTCTGTGTTTAAGATGCAAAAGACAGAATTGTATTTTATCAATGAATGCATACATGTGTGGGAAAAGCACAAAGCCTAAATGCAAAACATCTAGATCAGTGTTTTTCAAACTGTGGGTCGTCACCCCTTTAGGGTCAAATGATCCTTTCACAGGGGTCACTTAAGACCATTGGAAAACATCAATATTCACATTATGATCTGTAACAGCAGTGAAATTATACTCATGAAGTATCAATGATTTTATAGTTGGGGGTCATGACAACATGAAGAACTATATTAAAGGGTCATAGCATTAGGATGATTGAGAACCACTGATCTTGTCTATAGTCTATGGGCTCCTCATTGGAGGAAGATGGGGCACAGATCAAGCTGCAGCATCAAGGGTCCTTCTCTTTTATAAAACAAGATTTTAAACACGTGGAAATACATTAACACGCTTTAAACAGGTGCACGTATGTCTCTTCATGTTTCAAGTATGACATAACTAATGCGTACTTACATTATAAAATATCTAATGCATATTTAAATTTATTGCAAGAAGACATCTGTGAGAAAGGGATAGCCCAACTTTTGAGAGTATGAACATGACCCAAATTGAACCTCTTTATGGGATGGGACCTCAGTTGATGGAAGCGCTGGTGTTTTTTCAACTCAGAGCCCTTTAAGGGTTGCCAGAGGCTGAACAAAGGGAAATAGTTATTTTTCTTCTCTAAACGGAAATAATTATTTAACCAAAGGAAGATGATTTTCACTGGTCAGCAAGAGTTCAGGAAAAAAAGAAAGACCTCACTTACCAATGGTTTCCACATGAACGACAGCTCGGACTGTCCAGGAGCTCACATTATCCGACTGAGAATAATCACACACATACAAGCCCTGGTCATCCGTATAAACATCTTTCAACTTAATGATGCTGTTCTTATACCGAGGCAGGAGTCTTCCATCCTAATCCAAAAGATAAGAATTAACGGCCTTTCTGAAACCTCAGAGTTTCTATTAACATTCATTCCACACTTAGGAAAAACTTCGCCAATTTGAAGCAGGTAAAGGTCGGTCAGTTTGAAACATGGGTGTCCCATTGGATGGGGATGCTATAAGCTGTGCTATATCTGAGGTCACAGAAGAATTTCCTGATGCTGTAAAGAAAGCTGACTCCAATCAGCTCACAGAGAGCTACTGACTTCGCATTTCTTACAGCATAATTTGGCAGCCCAAGAGTGTTCTAGAATATCCAGTGTTCTCAGGAATGATGCCTAACTTAATTTTCACTAAATTATATGCACATGTGCTTGAGAAGGGCAATGTGTGTGTGTGTGCGCACATGTGAGTGCATGTACTTTGAGAAACTTGTAGGTTGTCAATAAAAGCAATATATAGATTATTCTCATTCAGTAAATTTAATATGAATATAAGAGCCAAGCATGGTGGCACACACCTTTAATCCCAGCACTCCGGAGGCAAAAGCAGGTGGATCTCTGAGCTCAAGGCCAACCCTGTCTAGTCTACAAAGCATTTTCCAGGACAGCCAAGGTTACTCAGAAAAACCCTGTCTCAAAAAGCAAAAACAAAGATTTATTTTGAGTATAAGACTAAATCATAAGTAAAATACACTAAGTAAATAAACTGGACTTACATAAGAATTACAGAGAACAAATAGAGAGAATGCTAAGACATCATTATTTGACTCTGAACTCATACAAGAACCTGTCTCTTAGAATCCTTCAGTGACTGCTTGTGCCCTTCAGATGACGTCTGTAGTCCTCAAAGACTGGCCTGGTCTCATTCTCTACTAGGGCCCCTTTATACCCTGTCTTACCCTGAGGGTCATGCTCTATTGGATCTCTCCCTGCCTTTGCAAGTCCTCTGCAGCTTCCCCCAGAGCACAGGCTGCAGCTCCCACCACAGCTCCACCAGGGCTCAGCTTTGGGGAACAAAATCATCACTTGCTCCCAGGAGAATTGCCACTTCACACATCTAGGACCTTGTAGGCAAACAGCCGCTACAGGCACTGCTTTTTTCCAAAGTATGCAATGCGGCATATCATGGTCTATAGCTGTTGAGTGAGTGCAGGCATGGTTTCCAGGTGGCTAACAAATCCTAGGTACGTGGAAAGGAATAAACATGAGCCCTTTCTCTCAGCAGACTCTGAGCCTCCAGGCCCTGAGTCTCGGGCCTTTCCATCACGCCGTAAAGAGTGCTCAGGGAACACTTGTTAGCAAATCTCAGCCCACATGAAACAGGGCTGTTTCCTTGAGTCTTTGCAGAGCTATGAAGAATACAGAGGGACCACGTACATGCAACGGCCACTTTAGGAGGAGGTGAAGTGTAAAGTGAGACACAGGCGTGGGGCTTGAGACCAAGGTGGACTCTGGACATGTTTGCTCTTTATTTGCTCTAGCAAACAGCTTTGTTAAAGGCTGTGTGAATTTAGGAACATACCATGCAAGAAAGGTTTCCAAACAGGAGAATCATTGAACAGGGACATTTTGAGAAAGGTGCCTAGCAGCTGGTTGTGAAACTCATGGAGTCTGAAGGACAGACTCTTTCAAGCCACCTTCCTGTCACCAAGGGTTCTGGCACAGTAGGGGTCAGTCACTATCTGCGGAAGGATGGGTCATCACCTCCCTGACTCCTGCAGCCTAACTCATATATGACGTTTCTGTGGTATATGACCTTCTAGCTTCCCATGAGTCCCCAAAGCAGATCTCTGACAGTTATAATCAAAAGAAAAGAGGTAACAGAAATGATGAGATGGTGAGAATCTGTTCTCTATATAGACTGCAAAATTCTCTCATACATGATCATCCGTGCTTATCAGTTGATCGCAAACCTTCCAGACACCACTGCCTCACACATCAGGCCACCTGCAGTGACCTCCAATATATTTTTTTTCTCTCAGCTCTCCCAAAGGGCCAAACATCCCTGCTGTGAAGGGCACAACACTTCCTCTCAGGAACCATTAGGAATGAACACCTCACTTTGTCTTTGCAGACTGATGGCTCATTCTTCAGAAGCTTGAGTATTGACTGTGGTATGGCCCCCTTAGAAAAGCACTCACTTAACCAACAATTTGTCTCTCTTGAACCACCTCTCCTCTTCCTTCCCATGTGAACTATCACTGGTCCAAAGGAGTCTCTCTGACTTGGGATTTAATTGGATTTTATTTCTTTCATTTTACAAACGAGGAGACAAATACTTCAGAGTTTAAAGGAAAGCCAACATGATAATGCCTAGTAAAATGAGAGAACTGAATATCAAACATAATTTTCTGACTAAGAGTTCAGTTTACTGATTGAGGAATTTCCCTTCCATTGGCCTTCACACAGGTAGAAGCAGGAATTCCCCCCGCCCTCCCCCACACACCTCCAAGTGTCTGGGCCAGTTCCTGGGGCCCAACAAAGAACTTCCCCTAAGGTGTCAAAGAGCCTGAGTGAGCCACACTGGTTGTTGGGAGTAACTACAAGACAGGATGGAGAGCCAGGGCAAGAGGCAGAGACAGCTCAAATTATTTATCAGGTGATGGCAAAGATCAAGAACACTCCAGCCAGAAGTGAAGCTAAGAAGGAGGAAAGTCCAGAGTTAAACTCTAGAAAACCCAGTAAGATCGTACAAAGAACAGACTGTAGAGTGTGGGCATGAAGTAAATCTGCTGAGAAGCTGGTGGAGCGTGGACACAGAGCTCCATCACTAAGACCTCAGTCATCCCACGGAGGAGCGTGGATGGTAGCCGAGTAGACCTATTCCTCATTTTATAGATGGCGATCATGGCTTGGTGGGTTTCATCAAAATCTTTGTGAAACAGAACTCACAAGAGATATTAAAGAAATTGGGGTGAAAAAAATGTACGCAGAGAGACAGGGAACACACCAGATTATTCAATCGCAAGCAAGCCTGGCAGGAAAGAGGCAGAGGCAACCACCCAGAGGGTACAGTATGATGCTCAGAGGTGAAACATTAGAAAACAAAAACACAGAGGAGGAGCAGCCACAGTGTGATCTGTGGGAACAGACAGAGTCCCAGAAAGAACAAGTGGAAAGCCTGAAGGTACTAACACAGATGTTTAGGGGGCATATAAGGGGGAAACAAAGTCATTCTTAGTAAGAGGGCAGTAGCTGTGATCTTATAATGTACTATCCGGATGTTTTACTAGCAGGCAGCTCAGCACAGGGAGCACCCCCAAAACTTTAGGATTCTCCAGGAGTGGTGCTCCCTAAAGCCAGGCAATGCTAGAGTTCTTATCTGGGCTTCCTCTACCTGGATCTACGATTTTAGCCTATTTTCCTTGATGAACTTCAAATGGTTCCTCATCATTAACTCATAATCACGTCTGGACTCGAGCACATCATATCTTCACCACCTATGATTCTATCAGTTTTTACTTTCTACAAGTTAATAAATACCACGAATATATTTAAAGCCAGGAAAATCTAAACTATTATGATTGCCTCTTTAACTAGTCCCTTATCAAAGCGTTTGGTTATTTCCCTTCTGTGAAAATATTCCCACCTCCTTCTTTCTATTCCCCTTGCTAGTTCTGAGGTTCAGAAAACACACAAGGAAAGTTTAAACATGTCAGCAGAGCCCACCTCATGAGCAACCCACAGTTTTAATTTCCAATCCAGTAGAGTTTAGACCACACAAGAACTCTGTTTCTCTCACACTGAGCAATTCATTATCCTTCACCGAATGGACTTCTTGTTGCTCTGTTTGTTACAATGATAATCTTTCTCAGTGAATACCATCATACAATCTCTTGCTCCAGTCACCTGACCATGCTAAACTTATTCTTCAATCCTGTAGAAATATTTCCTCTACTATATACTAAGAAGTTAATAAACCAGAAAATTTTAGTGATGGGTCTGATGTCAGTACACAGCCAAAGTATTGAGTAAATTATTAAACAGATGTTTTGTGAGCATATGGAAATGAGGTAATGGTTAATATCAGCCAGCTTGTGTTCACTAACTGCCACCTTATGAAAGTCATCTCATTTTCCTGTATAATTGAAGACTTAGATTAGAGAGGCTCAAGGGATGGCAGTAGACAAATTCTATCTTCACTCTAGAGTGTAATTTGGAAAACACTTTCATGATCTCCCTGTTAAACAAAAAGATCCTTAAGAGCCGGATGATAGGACACGTGGGTGCCTTTTCAGATAATTGAACAGTTGTACCCCCAAGTGATGACAGTCTGTAGCTAGAAGGATGGCTCCAGAAACCACAGCTGAGAACTCTATCATGCAGGCTTGCTTAGCAGTTTTACGGGGTCTTAAGAATCACATCCCACCCCACCCCCGCAACACACACATCTACACACACTTTCTTTGACCTTGCAGGTTTCGCTTATATATTACAGTTTAGGATTCTGTGTTTTTAAGGGGTTTCTGTGTGTGCCAGTGCATGTGTGGCTGCATCTGTATGTGTTTCTAGTAATTTTTCTTACTAGAAAGAAAAATCTTTTTTTTTCTGTTTGTTGTTTCATCTTATTCTGTTTTGCTTGTTTTGGTTTTATAGTTGCCAGGTTGTTTTCTAATGAGAGAGAAAGAAAAAGGTGTTTATGTGGATGGATGGTGAGGTGGGAAGGGCCTGGGAGGAGTTGGGTGAGAGGAAACCACAGAGAATATATTATACATGAAAAACGATTTTTAATAAAAATTAAAATTATAAAAATTAATTAGCATGCCCATGGTTATGTCATCTATGAGATTCAAAACTGTGAGAATGATAGCTAGTACACTTGGGTTATAAAATTATAAAGTCAAAATTCCAATTTCTTAGCACACAGAATGACGAGCAAACACCCATGTTTTAGAATCTAACAGGAGTGCGCGTGAAGTTAGGCACGTGAGTTAGAAACTCTAATCCTAGGCACACTATCGAGAATGCCCCTCAAATTGCCTGGCGGTAGTTCTTAGGGAAAAGGCTGACATGCCACCATGGCGTGATTGACCCACCCGGTAGGGTTATTGCAAAGCTGAAGGAATTGCAGGCAGCATCAATATTCTGTTCAGAAGAAGGAATGGGGCCCTCCTCGTTCAGCATCCTCGCTGTGCAATCCATGTGCAGCATCAATTGCACAGCTTGTGGGTAGCTGTACTTAAAGCTGTCCGGGAAGGTGGGGGATGTTTGCGGTAAGAACAACAGAACAGAAAGGGCCAACAGATTGGCCTTGAGAACAGCTTCCAAAACTACAATCTAAGTCATCATTTATCTTCACTATTTAGAAGCATTTCAGCCTGTGGTTCTGGCCAGTCTCAGCCTGCTCACCAACTCCATGGTAGGCAACTCATATAGTGCCTACATTCCAGTCCCTACAAGAGCTAACCCAAATGGAAACAAGAAGGGGAAGTGGCAAACGCATGTGCAAAGTTTCCATGGAACCCAGGGCTGAGAATCAACCCCACACCATGTACACCAGCCCTGCAGCAAACCACCCCGGCCCTGGCGAGGGAGACTTAAGACACCAATAGGGATTTTATTCATGCTTGGGTCCCCTTAACAGAAAGTCACACAGAACCACATTGATCCTGGTGTTCAAGGCCGTTCCTAAAGAAACTCTCTGACTGTCCTTCATTATGATTCTTCATTGTGTCAGAAAGTTAATAAGATCATCAAAACATACTAACTTAATCAATTCAAATGCCTGTCACTTAAGGAATCAGATTTACTAAGGGTATTTTCTTTTCCATGTATTTCCAGAAGTCAAAAATAACAGGTACTTTATTTTAATTCTGGATTTTCAATCATTAAATAATTAAGAACATGCCAAGTACAGAGTACTCAGCCAGGCCCCAGTGCTCTCCTGACACCTGCTCCAAGCAGGGAAGTAAAGCACTGCTGAGCAGAAGCCCTGCCTGGCATGGCCAATGGAGCACTCATCCCACCAACCCTTGCTGTTTTAGCTAAGAAGTCACTGTGTAGTTGGAAGGAGAATGGCTCCATGGGCTCCTATGTCTGGATGCTTGACCCCCAGTTGCTGGAACTGTTTGGGAACGATTAGGCGGTGGGCCCTTGTTGGAGGAGGTGTGTCACAGATAGGGCTCTGTTGGGTAAGCACCCATGTGTGGGAAAGCACTAACACCACAGTGAAAACGTGGAACGCATTTGCTGTGTGTGCTTACTGGTTTCCTCCACGCCATCATAAACTTTCTCTTGTGCCCTTTCCCTTAGCACTCCCTCGCTCCCACAGGCTTTGCATGAGCCACTTGTCACGCAGTAACTTGCTGGGCTTTCCTGGCCATGTTCTCCTTTAGAAACTACTCCACTCCTCTGCTTCTTTTAAAACATCTTCACGACTTGATGGTAGGGAGCTCCCTTCCTCTTCCTCACCAATGCCCATTACTCCTTATGACACATAAAGGAATGACCTGACGAGAATTCACGGATGCCTGTTTACACCCTCCCACAAGTATGATGTCCCCACATGCTGGACTTGTCTCCTGATATTGATCCAGAGGGTGACTCTATCGATCTGAATAGCAAACTGTACTGTCCGTAGGGTCAAAAGCACATTAGAATGTAGGTCTTTTACATATGCACAGACCAGTTTTTATGGGGCTCTGGGCCTCAAGCTCTCTAACTCATGTTTCTGTAAAGAGTCTAATCTAGAGACAAGTGCCACAAACAGCGCTCTTACACCAGCTTTAGAAAATCCATTCGTACCTGGTACCAGGTCATCTCTGGACTCTGGGCGTCACTTTGGCAGCTGAGACTGGGACAATAAATGGAGCCAGTGCTACCAAGAAGTAGGTATTGCTTGTGCTCAGCTGGGTTCCCACAGGATACATTTCTCTGAGGCTTATGTTCTAAGACGGTGTTGACACAACAAGCCGTATCCTGGGCGTGCCTAGGAGATAGAGAAGGTCCTGTCAGTACTTGTCTAGGTAACAGAGAATTTAAGGATATTTCTAGACTGGAATGCCTTTGAGACATACCTAAGCCTGGGTCTACAGATAAATGACCCAACATTGTTTATCTGTGGGACCGATAGCCGCAGCATGCCTCTCCTCTCGTGAGAAGAGTTTCTATGGATCTCCTCTAATGGACCTCCACGCCGAGGCTGCTTGTACCACTGGACATCAGATAGGTTCTGACTACCACTGCAAGGTATGTGGGCGGGACCTTGGGTTGGTGGCAGTTGATTTATATGGGAGAATTGTGACTTCAGAAGCTCTGGTAAATCACAAAATAGGACAAACTCCTCTGCACCCTTCACAGGATATATCCACAGAAGTCTTTTGGTGACGCAAGCTAAAAATGACAGTAAACGAAACAAAACAAAGAAACATGTTAGAAGGCAGACTTCCCATTGATATTTACAAAGAGACCCAGTATAACAAAGGACTAAGCTCTATCTTGTGTACCATGCCAATTTCATAGAAGAAAATGGCTCATGTTCTGATTCGCTCCCAACAGGCTTGTGTCTTAAGTCCCTGTGGGTGACCAGAGGAACAATCATGCGCTCTTCCTCAGATGTCCCCACCAAACGCCCTGTTGCGGTCACTGGGATCCCCCAGCTGTATGTGGCATCTGCTGAAAGCAGTCCTGACCAGAAACGTCTCCTCCTACTCCCTTTAACAGCGAGAAGATGTTGTGTACTCATAGTTCAGGCTGCTGATGTAACAGATTATCTGGAACTTTAGACTGTGACCACAAGACTCACAGGGTTAACAGGCAAAGCAAAACCCCCTACCTGAATGATCAAATCCCATGGTCTGCTCTCCTGCAACAAAGCAAAGAAACAGCCAGCCCAGAGAGAGCATGATGTTCCTCTGCTCCTGTCATGGCTTCAGTGACTTCTCATTGCCAGAGTGGAGGGTGTGGAGACTCAGGGCTCTTTCTCGGTCATCCTTTTCACTTAGGAAATGGGAAATGGAGAAATCAAAACCTGTGACCAAGCCTCAAGTCACACAGGAAACCCTGAAAGGGCACATCCCACCCAAACAGCCTTCGGAAGCCTAGAACCTGTGTGGGTATTTTCAGGGGCATGAAACAGCTTCCTCATGTATCACCTCAAGCTCACTCAAAGGATGAACACATTGCATGCAAGTCCCCTGAGGACCTCACATGGGCCCTGGAGTATCATCTAATGCTATTTCTTTTCATGGAATTCTTCTACTTTTCCACCTTATATTGCTTCCATCTACTGTGTATATTTCTATCAGTAATTTGGAAAAAATAATGTTTTATTTTTCATGAAAGATTGCCTAATTTATAAGCAAATGACAGATTCTAAAGCTAGGAAAATTGGTGGTTGAGCTCATTTCTATAAAATCTAAGAATATCTACATCGTACTTAACACTGTTTTTTTTTAAAAAAAACTATTAGATAATTAAGGGTATAAACTTGTGACTTGAAGATTGACCTATTGATCCTCTCAGATTTAAAAGCAGAGAATATGTGTTCTTAAAACTGAAAGTCAGATGTGGACTGGGTACATAAATAAGGATTGTCTTCTCTTTAGAGAGGGTGACCATGAAAAACTTCAAATAACTTATAAGCAATGAGAGCTAGGGGAGGTGTAAATTTGTGGTCTGCTTAATTTTGAGCAGAATATAAAATGTTTAGTTATAAGGTGAAATTTTCTATTCTGACATTAGAAACGAACAAAATTTGAAAGATAGACTATGTTCAAGTGTCAAAAACTGCTGAGGAAATGGGATTATCTCTTTGGTGTGGCCTCTAAGAGATGGGCAACTAGAGGGAGAGGGGGGAAAATCTCAAAACGAAAATACAGTACCAACCTCAGGGATAAAATGATAGACGAGAACCTTCCATATGTGCCATGGTGAATGAGAAAAGTCAGGATAGCAAATATCAGCCCTTCCATTCAAGCAGAAGAGCAGGTTGGAGCATCATGGGGAAGCACAGAGAGGATGGCAGGCTGGAGAGTGCAAAAATAGAAGGACAAATGAAAGGAGGGGTCGTATCCACCAGCTTTAGGAGCTGCAGTTCCCCAGCAGGGAGGGAAGGTGACATCAGCCTCATTCCAAAGCTAAGCTGAAGACAGTTCTTCCAAAGACTCCAGTTTACTTGGGAGTGTTGGTGAGATGGTGACCACTCGTGAGGAGGTCAGCTATAGAAAGGAGGTCAATGGCTTTATCTCACTAAGTACTGGAAAGCTGTAGTTGGACAGACAGACAGACAGACAGACAGACAGACAGACAGACAGACAAGATAGTAAGTTCTTAAAAGAGAACTTACTGTTAAAGGCTGCGTTACCCAAAGGCCATGATCACAAGGAACAATCACAAGTCAGAAAGCCTGGAATCAACTTCCCATCTTCTCAGGATGGAAGGAAGATGCCTCTGCAAGGCAGGTGTAGAGAAAATGGGGATGCATAGAGACTTGCTGAGAAGTGTAAGGGGTAGGAGGCTGGCCTCAGGCAGCAAAAAGGATGGGTACAAGGGATCTCACTTTCTGTTCCTGGGAGCTGACCTTACCTTCTCAAGGTTAACTGTGTAGCCTGATAATCCCAAGCTTGAAGTTGGGGATTGGAGTCAGTTATCTGCTAGGAGGTTCATTGTGGGCAGGTCTCTGAGATTCCAGGAAGGAAAATGATTTCCACAGTCTCATCTCTTCCATAAGGCATGTAATGCTGAGTGACTTTGGAAAGCAGAGTCAGCTCTCATGTACAGAATTCGATGTTTGTTGGTTTCTCTTACTTTCAATGCACTTGGATTGGAAGAAACTGCAAAGGGACTGCAGATTATGTCATCCCAGACTCCTGCTACCCCAAACAGACAAGGTCCCAAAGGAAAGGCAACTCTGGTGGGTGCTGGACACTTGAATAGTTCAAATTCAGAACTTGCTTAGATGGCAGGAAGCATAGGAACCCCCGCATCTATCAGAGCCTCCGTTTTCTTCCCGATAGACTTTAATTTTAGGAGTTGCCAGACATGATCCAGTTTTTCTTTTTACTAAACTTTTCATAGTATTTTAATTCTATATCTTAAAGAGTTTTAATGCTTTTATTTCTACCTCCTTATAATTACCTAAAACTATTCATACACTATTCCTTTACTAGGTGTTCAATTTCATTTTCATCCATTTGCACATTGCTCACCCTTTTCATAATGTTCTCAGGTCCTTTTCTTTAATTTCTCAAACTTCCTTTCCACACTTTCCTTGCTGTCTTACCTGACTTCTTTCATTAGCTGTTTTTATTTTCATGTAAAATAATGATTGGCCTCATGCTGTATTCTATGTGAACAACGAGCCATTTTGTGTTTTATGGTTATTGCTGATGTAGTGATGTGTTTGCTTTGATTTTAAGTGTATGTCTGCACTTGGCTCTGCCTTGAGGTTTGTTGGCTCCTCTCTGAACAGTCCTGGGGAGGCTTCCTCTCAGGAGATCCTCAAACAAAACCAGAAAAGAGATCTATACCAAACACGAGCAAATTACAACAGAGAAACTCAATAAACATGACTAGGTAAGTAACATTACATATTTCAAGTAATGATAACACCTCAATTACTAAACCTAAAGACAAAGAAATGATTGACATGCTGGGGAAATAATTCAAAAGTCAATTTGTAAAAATAATCAGCTACTTCAAAGAGAAAATAACCAAACACGAAGATGAAGTAAGGAAATAAATTCAGGATACAGACAAGAAAGTGAACATTGCAAAAAGAAAAAAATGGAGATGGGTAAGAAAGGAAATCAAGATTTGGGGGAAAAATAAAGAAATTAAAAACTCAGTAAAATTTTGATAATATAAACCATAACCAGTAGACCAAATGAAGCAGAATTTCTGAGGTAGAAGATAAGGAAACATGACACTCAGGCACTGGTGGAGTAGAAGTAGACGATGTAAAACACTAGACAGAAACTATTCATTAAAATTGGAACAAAACAGTTGCCAAGTACTGCAAAGAAATGGACATAGAAGTCCATTGAGAACCCCAGACAGACCAAAGAATGATGTCTCCACAACACATTGGAGTTAAAAATGTCAAAGTTCAAAATAAAGAAACAATATTAAAAGCAGCAAAAGAAAAATTATCAACATGTTACTAAGGCAAATCTATCCGAAAAATATTGCAGCTCGGGATAAAGCCTGTGGATGTGATAAATATGTGATGACGTCCCACAAGCAGCGGAAGGAAGATGAATGGCAGCAGAAGGAACCGCTTTCAGTACATTTACCTTAAATCAGGAAGCAATAACATAGCCAAGACCCGCACAATCAAAGTAATTCATACCTACGAGACCACCACTGTAGAAGACACTTAGAGAAATCCTATACAACTAGAGGGACCAGAGGGTCTTAATAACAAAAACACAGAAAAGAATAAATTTCACGAGAAGAACAAATAGACAAAGGAAAATTAGGAACGGCTCAGTCGATGACTCAGCAGTTAAGAGCACTGGCTTCTCTTCCAGAGAACCTGAGTTCAATTCCCAGCATCCTCATGGAAGCTCACAACTGTCTGTAACTCCAGTTCCAGGGGATCTGGCACCCTTACACAGATGTACTGCATACAAAACACCAACTCACATAAAATAAAAATAAATAAGTCTAAAAGAATGGCTCAAGTTATTTCCAACTCAGTAAACCAACTAATGTCTAACATAAAAAGAAGAGAAAAACAATGAAATTAATAGGAAAACAATCAACATAAGCATAAGAGTCAGGCTGGGCAGTAGTGGCGCACACCTTTAATCCCAGCACTTGGGAGGCAGAGGCAG
>LOJH01005539.1:0-33977 GCA_001685095.1 Ellobius talpinus | reverse complement strand
GGGAAGGGAAGGGAAGGGAAGGGAAGGGAAGCAGGGGACCTTGGTTGTGGAGTGACTGGTAGGTAAACCTGAACTGTTTCTTTTAAACAAAGATGAGCATCCTTCTCCCAAATCTGGCTTGCCTAAAGCTTTAAGCTTTTAGGTAGCAGCCAATGGCAAACTGGATTCTTAAGTGTACCCTAAATCCCAAACTGTCACACAAAACCAAGAATGTGAGCAGGACCTATGAGTATATCCTAAACTCCGTGGCACAGGTGAAGGGACACACAGATAGAACCAAGGACCCTGAGCAGCAGCTGTGAAGTAAGTCATCAGAGGAACCTTTAGAAGAGCACCCAGTGTTCCCGAGGGAAGGTGCTGGGACTGCCTGTGGAAAGAGGCTGCCTCGAGGAGTGGAGAACCCGAAGAAGTCATCCTCCAGTCCTAGTGAGCTAGACAGGGACTCTCAAGCTCCAAGAGAATATAGCCTAGCCACTGTCACCTGGGCCTCTGTGTCGCAGACTCTGCTGGGTCAGGTCTAATCATGGAAACAGTGGGATACTGGCTAAGTCTTGTTAAACCTGGGAAGGAGGTCCCTGAGGGGTTTGTGGCAACAGGAAATGAGCATGCCATCTCTGAGTGTGTTCATTCAAGCAAGGTGATTGGGACAGAAAGCCACTATTCCCCTGTTCCCCTTGAGACTCAAGGAAGAGCCAAACTTCAGTGCCCTACTCAGCAGGCACTCTGGTAAGGTGACTCCCATACATGGAGGGAGGAAGTGAAGATGAGTGACAGGTAAGCCTGAATTACTATATACTATGAAGGAGACTGTGCCAAGCCATTCTCTGGGACAGGAGGAAAAGGGCTGGCAATCTGGGATTTGGAGAGGATGAGCCTAGCTTCATATACTGAGAGAGAAAGATCTACTAGCCACTGGACAGGCAGTCACAGGTCATCATGAAGAATTCAGGACCAGAGAGGGTCAACAATTGACCTTGGTGAGACTCCGCTTCCTTCAGGCACGGTCAGGATTAGAGACACTGACTTGGTTAAGTCCTGAGCCCTCCTGTGTAGGTTTGATTTTTCTGTCCTGCCAGCCAGCTCTCAAATAACCATGCAGAGACTTATTATCAATTATAAATACTCAGCCCAATCACTTGAACTTGTTACTAGCTAGCTCTTACAACTTAAATTAACCCATATTTCTCATCTAAGTTCTGCCACGTGGCTTGGTCCCTTTTCTCAGTATGGCTTGCACCTCTTGCTTCTCTCTGCATATCCTGGCAACTCAGCCCTTCTGCATCCCTGTGCTCTCTCCCTGACCACAAGGCCCACCTAACCTCTTCTTTCTTAGCTATTGACTGTTTAGGTCTTTATTAAACCAATGAGAGGCACACATTTTTTACAGTGTACAAAAAGGTTGTTCCACAGCACTCCCGGCACTGGCTAAGTGCCTGAGAGCATCCTTTGTCACCAGGTGCCTGTCTGGACCTCAGAGGGGAGGATTTCATTCTGAGTACAGCTTTTTATGAGATGGTGAAGAGAGGCGCAAAGCAGATGAGACCATGGAGCGAGAATGTTCCCGCTCTAACTATTACATGTCCGTGCATTGATAAATAAACTCATTTGTTTTACAATTCCAAGGGGAAGAACTAAATATCGCTGACCCAGGACCCTGACCTGAACTTGCTCTGTACTCCCAGACTAAGGAACATCATGGGGCATGCTGGGGTCTTGAGTTTACTTCTTCCTGTGTCTCTCAGCCCTTGGCTACTGACTCAGAAGCATCATAGAAAGCTGCCCGAGGCTTTTCAGGTGGTTCTGAACCATTGCTAATTAGGGGTGAGGTTGCCTCTTATAGACCAGCCACACCTTGGAGTGGCAGGAAAGTCAGATTGCAAATCTGTACCTCCAGGCTTCATAACATCCCTAACAGTTCTAGGAAGGATAAAATACAGGGTTGTATCTACTGTGTGTATACACACACACACACACACACACACACACACACACACACACAGAGGTGCCTCTGGGTGCCTACAGGGCATTGGTCCTGGAACTCCGAAGATGCCAGACCTGCAGATGTTCAAGGCCCACCTATAAAAAATTCCCCTACAACCTATCACACCCCCTGATACTTTCTTAAACCAGGAGTGATCAATGCATGATTGTGACTGCATGGACCTCTCAACAGAAAACTGTCAACTTACTTGAAATATTATGAAACGTTTATGTGTATGATCTTTTCAATTTATTTTTATTTTTACTTTTTGGTCAACTCACTTCTGAGGTTGACTGTGAACTTTGAAGAGGAAAATGAAGCCCTGGGATGCCATGCGAGGTAGCAGGTAGGGCACCTTGCCTTCAGCCATCTTCCCACCAGCTGTCAGAGTTAAGGTGAGGTAAGTAATACTCAGTGGGGGCTGTTACTCTGCTGTTTAGATAGTAAAGGCAAGGAAACAAGTCTATACGTTCAGGGCAACTGTAATTTTTTTCCTATAGTATCTTCCCTCCTGGATGGTTGAATCTGAAGACTGAAATATGCAGATTCAGGTCGGCCTTTGTGCATGGCTGTAGAGGATCACCTTTCATGGGTGTGAAACAATACAACCCACTGTGGATGCCACCATCCCCTAGGCAGGAGTTCCTTAACTGCAAGAATAGGGAAATTGAGCTGAACCCAAGCAAGCAAACAAGCAAGACAGAAATGCATTCCTTCTGTCTGCTCTTCACAGCTGTTGCGATGTGACCAGCTGCTGAAGCTCCTGCAGTTGTGACTTCTCTCCACAGCGGTGCACCGTGGCCTGTAATCATGAAACAAACTCGTCCTCCCCAACCTTCCTTGCCAGGGTGTTTTATCACCGCAACGGACCTGAAACGGGAATGAGCGAACAGAGTTTTCTTCAATTACGCACAAATGCCAAGTGTCTCCGTCAGAGGAAGATCCCAACCGTAGTCAGAATGCACCGGAATAGCACGATTAGGCAGAAGCACGTGGGGGAGGCGGACAGAGATGGCTTAGTAGAGAAGAGGCACGGTCGTGCCAATTCAGAGACAGACGTGGATCACTGCAGCAGATTCGCATCACCCCGAACTCCAGCTCAGCAGCTGTGGATGTAGTAATTACAGCTCCCGCAGGGCCAACCAACAACAGTGTGTTCACCCAGCTCTCGTGCACCGAGCACATTGTACCTTCTAGAAAGTTTCCCGTCTTTGCTTTGCGTGTAAATATGATCATGTCTGGATTTCAGAACATCAAGGGGAAATGTTTGCATATTAAAAAAGAAAGCAAATGAATTTATGAAATAAGTGACTGAAATCTGAAGTCCCTGTAATGTCATTTAGGATTATTCAGATTTTAAATCACCACAGATAGGGATTCCCTCACAGCCCACTGCATGCATAAACACTTGTTTGCACATGCTGTGCAGGGTAGCATGCCCTTACACCTTATTTGATTAAGCCCACAGTGAAGTTCTTGCCAGGCCTTATTCTCTCAGCGCATTATCTGTGGCCATCAGAGAACACTTCTTGCGTCTATCTTGTGGACAGTTCAAGTACCCACACGCTGTGCAGGGAGCAGGTGTGACCGTTGTGTCCAGAAGGGGATTTCCCAAGGTGTGAACATTTCCCATGCCATCCTGGGATTTCCCAGAATGCACCACGCCATCCTCCTTTTTTGGCACGGACTTTCCATGTGAATCAGAGCTAGAACATGCAGGCTTTCTGCCACGCAAGACTCTGTCGTGCCTGTTTGCAAATTCAAGCGCTGTTTAAAAAGCGTGCGCCTGGGGTCTCGAGTGTAGTGGGCTGAGCTGGTAAAAATAATAATAATAATAATATTCAGCTCAGCACTTTGGCAAAGAGTACTCTTACGAGGCAGACTCATTTATTTACCTTCCCAGCTGGAAAAGACACATGGAGGTACGCAGCCAAGAAGTGGAGGAACAAATGGGGAGTGGGGAGCAGGGTTTGGCTCCCGCTATATTGATTTTGGCAAAAATGCCACATGAAAAATTATGCCTCAGATAAAAATAAATTATAATCTACAAGTATTTGAATGAGAAGGGTTCCCTGTGAGAACTTAATAAATGAATGCTAATTCAGTTACCAATTTGTAGCTGTGAAACATAACCAGTCACGTTATTCCGTGTAGCTTGTTTTGGAAAAGATTGCATAACCCATAGAGCCATCCTTCACAAAGTGCATAAAAGTGTCGGCATATATATAATTTATACAGCGTATGTTAGTTATGGTCTGTTTAATAGTATTTAATGCTGTCGCATGACATCATTCTTTCATTTACCCATTGGAAAAAAAATAAAAAAGACCAATCAAAAGCACTTTATAGTGTAAGAAATATGCTTATTGAATTTGATAAAAATTGTAGGAGACAATAAACAGATTCGCTGGGGGAGGTATCTTTTTAAAGATTTTTGAAGAGTTACTGTGGCGGAGTACGTGCAGTATTTACACTGCAGTTATTTTAATCATAATTTACTTAGGATGTGTGTGTTATCTAATAAGCTGTTAATGTGCCTTCAGCAATTCATTTTGCCAACAGTACAGTAAATTGCCGCATAGCCTTGGCCCTTTATTAGTAGTAATGATTAAATCCAGTTTTAGTTGTACTTACTACATTCTCTCCACTGCCTACAGGGCATCCCTATGGGGTGGCGGGGAGGGAGAAATCAACGCCTCTATCCTTAATCTGTACATGTTTTAACCAAAAATGTCTTCTGTGCATCTTCAGCAGAATATATCCCACCTCTGTCTACAGGCTTGTGTGTGTGTGTGTGTGTGTGTGCTACATGGAGTGGTTAAGGTGCTTTAGTACTAAGAGAGCAGGACTGTTTTAAAATGTTGTATTGAATAAAATATAGCCATGCTCAGTTCATAAAAACACTTGATAAAAGAAAATCGTCCCTCTGTTATTGTGAGTGTGTGTGTGTATGTGTGTGTGTTGGGGTGGTAGTGGTACGTGTGTGTGAGTGCATGTGGAAGCCAGAGACAAGTTCATGTGTCATTCCTTAGCTACTGTCTGTCCACCTTGTGTTTTTGAAGCAGCATCTCTTACTGGACCAGAGATCCCTAGTTAGACTTGGCTAAGTGGCCAGAGAGTCACAGAGATCTGTGGGTGGTCCTCAGTGCTTAGATACAAGCATGTACTACCACACCTGGCTTAAAACCTTCTTTTGCCACTCTGTGTGTGTTCATGTGCACACGCACATGTGTATGTTTGTGTTTGTGTGCATGTGTGTATCTGTGTGTGTGCGTGCGTGTGTATGTATGCATGTGTAAAATCCTATAAGAAGCCATCCCAGTATCTTTCTTTGTTGCTGTGATAGCACACTAGCCAAAATCTACTTGGGAAAGGAAGGATGAACTCCATCATGAAGAGAAGCGTTGCAGGAACTCAAGGCAGGAACCTGGAGGCAGGAGCTGAGACAGCGGCCATGGAGGAACACTGCTTTACTGACTTGTTCTGCATGGCTTGTTCAATCTGCTTTCTTACAACACCGAGGATCACCTGCCTAGGGATAGTACCACCCACCATGGGCTAGTCCCTCCCAAATTAATCATCAAATGTCCCTCAGGCTTACTTATAGGCCAGTTTGATAGAGGCAGTTCCTCAATGAAGGGTCCCCTCTTCTCAGATACATATAGATTTGTGTCAAGTTGACAAAAGCTAACCAGCACAGAAGCCAAGGATTGACATCATATGTGGGGCCAGAATACCCTCCCATGTCAAGTCTGTGGGGGAATCCTCCTAGGGTGTGACTGTACATCAACACTGCAAAGACAGCAGGGCACACACAGTTTCTATGAGATGGGACATAGAAACTGAAGTCTCAAACTCACGTGTTTCACAAACTCTGTCTTCTTCCAGTTCCAGGGACAGTGCATCTGCAATATCGTAGTTTAGGCATCCAGGCTCTGGGTCCACACATTTGTCAAGAACGAAGTGTCTTGGAACCTCATTTCATCTCCAACTGGGGGTCCTTTCCTCTAAGCTTGGTTTCTGTCCATACGTCTGTACTTGGCCTTCAGCTGTTGGGTGGGTATTGTGAAAAAAGCCCCACCAAGAATGAAGGAGTGTTTCAGGGCTTTCCAAGGGCTTCCTCACTGCCTTCACAGACCACCTGGGGGACACTTTTTGGACTAGGGAGCGGCTTTGCTTATGTCTTAGGTTCCAAAGATAGCACTCCATTTGAGGTGGGAACAGGGGTGTCTGCAAGTTCCACCCCTATTCTGTCAGCCTGCCTGGATGGTAGCCCTATAGACCATCGGGATCCAAGGTGACTTCTGGACTTGTCCACAGCCTATCATGGGAAAATTGGGGCATGGGCCCTTGGTCCTTTGATCCTCCAGCAGCTTTTCCCACATCTCTGTCTACCTTGTCTTGTGTCTATCCTCCTCTTCTTCCCTTACCCAGGCTGAGTAAGCACTTTGCACCTGCTTAGAGCTCCCCAATTTTAGGTAAGATTCCTCTGCCCTATTTCTCACCGCGGCTACCCCCACCTTCTCCTGCCCTCCCTCCTTTCTCTACAATCCAGATGTTCCAGAACTAAATGTCATTCCTGTTGGGTCCTGCTGAGTGCAAATTTGGAAATGTGGGCTAATGGGAGACCCTGAGTTAATGGCTTCCCCGCCCATGAAACACTCGGCAGAGCTTTTTAGACACACTACTTAGCCTAAAGGAGGATAAGGAGGGTGCAATTTCATGATCAGAGTCAGCCTGTGGGGTGGGGGCCAGAGTTCATTAAGAAGGCCTTTCAACATTGTGGGGGTGTGGTGGCCCATCTATGCCATCAGTGAAGGGGTTGTAGAGGGAGATTTTTCATTTACCCCCAGAATCTCCCACTTCTTTCTTAGCTTATATGGCTCCATGCACAGGGCATGGGGCCAGAGCATCAAGTGCCCACATTCTCGTGATGGTAAGTTTGGAGAGCAACGTCTACTTTCCAATCTGATCCTGAGCCTGCCTGGCTCGTGTCCTTAGGGAAGAGG
Organism: Ellobius talpinus; assembly: GCA_001685095.1. Classification (NCBI taxonomy): domain Eukaryota; kingdom Metazoa; phylum Chordata; class Mammalia; order Rodentia; family Cricetidae; genus Ellobius; species Ellobius talpinus. The sequence continues at coordinate 26,987 of LOJH01005539.1, read as the reverse complement.
CATCTAATGCTTCCTTTCATTGCAGAGTGGTGGCTGTGCCAGCTTCCTGGGATGCTGCAGAGAGGAAGCTGGGAGCGCACTGCTGGTACATTAGCAGAGTAGACCAGAGCCTATGTGATGTCCTCATATGGCTTCAGTCACTGGAGAGATGACCCGTAAGACAGAAATCTGGAAGGAGCCTCAAAAAGGCTCCTCTTTTGTCTAAACACTGTCCAGAGTGGGGTTGTCTTTCAGGCTATGTGGCTGACTCCAGGAAGTGACCTGGACTATGTTAGGAGGTCAGAAAGCACCAAGCTCCAAAGAGAAGCTAGAGAAGGTAATGAAGGTTAGGGCCTGGGCTTGACTAGGCCTGGGAAGCTTTGTCTCCGTCTGTGACACCTTATTTTCTCTTGGTGGCGAGTGGGAGGGGGGACTCCCTTTGATGCTGCTTCTAAAATATGACACACAGCCTCTACAGGAACTGCAAAGTCTCATGAGGCAATTCTGAGGTTTTTGCTTATTTGTTTGTTTGGATAAATTGCCTCCAGAGTTACCAAATCTACCTGCTAGCTCTGAGGAGGGCCTTAAACAGACTCATAACAGACAGTGGGACTGAGTGAGTCTGAGAGGCAGGGTCTTCGCCGCTGCCTCACAGCATCCTCTCTATAGCCAGAACACCACCCTACACCTTTGAACTGGAAATCCCACAGCTTACTGAAACCCCCAAACAGAACCGGAGCTTCCTGGCATTTCCAAAGATGTTTTCTGTTCACCCACACGGTCCTGGGGAATGATTACTTATCTAAGTGTGTGGTCACAACTTAGACCCAATTAATAGCTGGAGGTCTGGAGATCTCTTTGCTGTCTCAGCCTTTTCCCTATACTTCCTCTGGCTCAGGCCCAGGTTGGTTGCTGATTTCATAGACTTCATGAGTAGTAAAAAAAATAGCTTTTTATTTTTTTATTACCTCTCCTGGTTAAATTGATCTCTTTTCCTCGGAGACTTCTAGAAATAGGTAGCTTATGAAAACAGGCTAAACAGTGGCTGTTAGGGATGAAATCGGAGTGGAAAGAGGTAATCCCTCCCAGAAAGCCACGGAGCAGCAGGAAGTGTTCCGGCACGCGAGGTTCATAGGAACTTCAAATACATTTTCATCTTTTTACCTGGTCTTAGAAGTCAAAAATGTTGTTTGACAGATTTTTTTCCCTGCCCATGTTTTTTTAATTTTCCCTCTAAACAAAAGCATATGATATATTTTGGTAGGGCCGTCTGTCATCAGATGTTTAATTTCCCATGGTTCATCCTAAATTGTCCCTATTAGCCAATCCCTAGCGCAGTGATTCATCTAAAACAAAGCCATTTCCCGGAGGGCCCCACAGCATCTCTGCTCGGCTCTCTGGCCTGGTGAACAAATGCACCTGCTACTCCAGAAGGGAAACAAGGCCACCCAAACCATCTTTGTGACATAGGACTCCAGTGTTGCTTTGGATAACAGTCTGCAAACAGCGTTCCCTAAAGAAAGGGGAGGGGGGATCTTGTTCCCCAATGTTGGAAGGTAGACAACTAGCAGGGTGTTTTTAATTACCCGGATGCTCAAGCAATGAGTGGAGTCAGCTGACAGTTGGCTTCAATATGCAGACTACAAATTATTAGTGCATGAAAATGGCTTCCAAGTTCTGTGGCTGGGTCTAGTAATTTTGGATATTTTCCATGCTATTACTGCCTGCTCCATATACCTTTACTGGTTCTTTTTGAGATTAGCTTAATGGCATTCTGCAGAGAGGGACTGCCTACTGAGAGGAGTGCTTGCCTAGGAAGATGGACCGAGTCCCCACTGAGAGGCACTGATTTGGCACAGAGAGATGCCTTAGCATTAATTTACTCGAGTATCACATTATTCAAAACAAATAACGGAAGGCTTTTGAGGAGTCAGAGTCAATATTTGCATTCAACATTTTGGGTCTATAATACATATCCCAGGTTGAGAAGGGCTGGGGTCCTGCCATATTGTGCCAAGCCAGTCATACATCCTGTGCTGCCACAGGTATTTCCCTTCAGGCATTAAATGTTGTTTCCCTGCCCTGAAATGTCTCTCAGTCCCCATTATGCTTCTCCAGTGAGCCCATGATTCCCTTGCAGCTCCACTTAGTGGGTGTGTGATGTCCTTGTCCTGCTAGCAGCCTCTTGCAGGCATTGGGATTTCTCTGTGGAAACTGATTCCTTGGGGACACAGACTTGGAAACTGGAGCTCTGTGTAATCCCAGGGAGACTCGAAAACATGTCAAGGTCATGCTGCTCACAAAGCTGTTGTCACCCAGGAGGCTGATCAGAGCAAACTGAATCTCCAGGATCCCCACAGAGGACTCACTAGAACTCCCGACTCTGCCTTGCCTGGCTCGACATTTATCCATTGCTCCCGTGTGGGGACTCGCTGTGGCTTAGATAAGTATCTGTCAAAGGTCCACATGTTCAGACTTGATCTCCAGGGTGGATCTGTTGCTATTAAGAGGCAGGGCCTTATTGGGGGGTCTTTATGCCATTAGGGGTGTGCCCCAGAAGGTGGCTATGATACCCTTCTTCCTTGTTCTCTTTTGCTGCCCACATAATAAGATGAGCTGCTTTTCTCCACTATCAAGCATTGCCTCTCCACGGGCCGAAAGCAGTGGGACTTGCTGCTCCTGCCCTGGAACGTGCACAGCCTTTTCTCTTCAAATGCATACTATCTAGAGTACTTTGCTATAGTGATTGGCACCAATGTGCAGAACACAGACTACCCTCAGTAGCGAGTAAGAGACCATGGGATAGTCTGACCTGGGGGGGGGTCCTCTGTAGCACTCACTGCTCAGCTTGCTCCACTCTGTAACCATGTACACTTGTAGTCCTGGAGCAAAATGACTAAGCACTGAACACCCAGGGGTGTTGTGTCATTTCACTACTCTCTGGGGCCATTAGTGGGGGTACCCGACTCTTTGACACTCTGTGGTCTCTGAATGTCTATAACTAACCCATTCTGAGATTATGCAAGGGGCAGAGTCGATGCAAATTCCCCCTTTAATTCTCTCCTCCTCTCTATTCAGCATCCTGCAAGGACCAAGAGTCCTAGAGAGGAAAGAGAAAGCAGTGTTAATTCTATGAAGGGCTCTCCAGTCCCCCTTCATAAAGACAGGCCAATTTCCATTTGAAAAGCTTGGTTGTTAATGAGTCCTATTCTCCTAGCCTATCACCCCACAAGCAACCAGGCTGCTTTGAAGTCAACACAGTCTATTCTGGGTGAAATAAACCCCTCAGAACAAAGGGCAGCTCAAGTGCAGACCTGCAGAGGCTAATGGCAGAAGCCCATGCTTGGCCTCACTGCAGAGCTGCTGTCCTCCCCAGGGGAGGGTGGTCTTGACCTTTAGGACTCTCCTTTAGCAGGCAGGATCCTTGTCTGCTCTTGTAGGTCTCCGAAGCAGAGCTGTTTATTGGTAAGAAAGACCCTCACTCGTTTTCTCCAGGTGTTCAAGAGCCCCAGGTGAGAGGGTTTTTTTTTTGGGGGGTTATCAAATTTTCCTTTCTTCAAATATCTTTTATTCATGGGGAAAATAACATGGTTATATATTTAGTGGGCCAGTAGTGTTGGCTGCATCTGAAATAAATATTTTCTGCCTATAATTTTGGCAAACTGGGACTGGGAGATAGTTCAGTTGTTAAAGTTCTTGCCTCACAAGCCTGGGGACCCGAGTGCCACCTCCAGAACCCATGAAGCAATGCTTGATGTGGTGGTATGTGTTTGTAATCCCAGTGTGGATGAGGAGGAGACAGAGGAGCGGCTGAAGCTCATTGGCAGTTAGCCTAGTAGCACTTGGTGAACTCTAAGCCAATGAGGGTGGACTGTTTCTGGCCTACACACACACACACAAACACACACACACACACACACAAATATATCCATGCATACACAGAAACAACACACACACATGTCCCCATGCATATCTATAAATCACACATAGACGCAGACACAGACACAGACACACAATGTGCCTGTGCATGCACAGAAGCAACACATACACACATGCACACACAGAAACAACATATACACACATGTATCTAAACACACACAGAAACAACACACACATGTGTTGCAATGAGGGCCGCTTGTTCGTCCCAGCCGCCCGGCTAGCTTAGCCCCGAAATAACTACATAGAAACTATATTAATAAAATCACTGCTTGGCCCATTAGTTCTAGTTTCTTATTGGCTAATTTTTACATCTTAATTTAATCCATTTCTATTGATCTGTGTATCACCACGTGGCAGTGGCTTACTGGGTAAAATTCCCAGCTTCTGTCTCTGGCAGATCCATGGCATATATCCTACTCTGCTTTCTTCCTCCCAGAATTCAGTTCCATCTTCCCTGCCTACATAAGTTCTGCCCTATCAGGCCAAGGCAGTTTCTTTATTCATTAACCACTGAAAGCAACACATTGACAGAAGGACCTCCCACACCACACATGTGCCCATGCACATCCATAAATCACACACACACACACACACACACCCCTCTGTCAGCAAATCACAGTGGATAGAAGGCCATGGAGAAAAGAGTGTCTGTCTGTCCAGCTGTCTTCTTTGGTTAGGAGGATTTTGGCTTCAGGTATTAACCAATGTGGTGTGAATCTCACTTCCACTGCATCTCAATATCCAGGCTTCTTTGAAAACAGGGGAGCAGAAAGAGAGTGGGGTGCCCCCTACTCTGAACAAGAAGAAATTTACTCTGCTGAACTGCTATATCCCCTGTCTCGGTTGCTGCCAGAATGGCTTAGAAACCTGTACACAGCCAGCAACCACTCACTCACTTATGGTACAATTATATGGTCCCCAGGAAGGCAGGACGGAATTGGAAACCCATTTGTGCAGCATCTTTTAATTGGTGCTAAAAATTAAACTCAGTTTTTTCAGTTACCCAGCTCCCTTAAATTCTGAAGAGAAATATTCATATCTCTAATGACAATGAGAGGGAGAGATAAACTATGCAGAAACAGCGTGTGTCAATCACAAAGGAGGACCAAACGTGAAATACCAGGAACTTGGATGTCACAAGCTATCCATTACCAGTGGGGGAAAAATGCTGCTCTTCATAATGTAGGAAAAGTCTGAAATTTCCTTATTAGACAGGAAAAAATTGTGTGTTCTCATTGACCCAGAAAACTGTGTGTGCTGGTATTAGACAATCACCAAGAAATTCTATCCTGTCTATTACAATCATGAACACTGACTTGTCTCCAATGGTGATCATGCTTATCAGCTCTTCTTCTTGCAACTGTGTTCCAGGCTTCTAGCTCCAGGAATACACGTCTCAGGCAGCAATACCACCATTCCTCTCCAGCTTTAGTGAGCATGGTCTGCCTCTGAGGCCTCTCTGTGTCTGCTGCCGTGAAGATCCCATATGCCTGTCTCCTACTTTCTGCACCCTGGACGATCCTCTTTCTTTCAAGGGTGGAAAAGTGAAGAAATTCCTACCAAGAACTTTGCCCGTTTTGGTGCTTCCAGGACTTGGATTTGTTGCTTTTCTCTGGGTCCTTCCCCATAGGCCCACCCACTCACTGCCCCGGTATGGAGAAGCCCTGTTCACAGGTGAGTTGTGTTGTCTTATAAACTTTATATGAATGAAACCCTGTATTATCTACTGCTTTTGCTTTTGCCTCTGGCTTCTTTAGCTCCATAGCATTTCTGTGAGGTTTTCCTATGTTGTATGTAGGGCTAATGCCCATTTTAACATTACTGTGGAATAGTTTACTGTCTGAAAAATTCCAGCTATGCATTTTTGTTGGTGGACACCTGCGATTTTCATATTTATTTATTTACTATTACAACTTTTCCTGCCAAGCTCATTTTCTCCCTGTCCTCTGGTGGATATGTAGGTGCATTTCCATGTGAATACATGTGAGAGGGGGATTTCTGGGTTATGGAGTGTATGAATGAGTGTAACTGGACAAACAGCTACATTGTCCTAACAAGTAGTGTCAGGAACTGCTTGCTTCAGGCCTTGTTTGTACTTAGAATTGTCAGTGTTTCCTCCTTCTATTCTGACAAACAGTAGTGCCTATGGTTTTATTCTGTGATTCTCTTGGGACTAACTCTGTAGAGCATCCCTTGGGCCACTGTATTGACCTCATTTCAGTCATTTCTCTATCATGCCTACTGAATAGCCCATCTAAGACATTATCTCTGCACAACAGTTAATAGATTGTCAGTATACTGGGATTTTGAATCAGTTGGGGGCACATCTCTGGATGTGTTTAGGAGGGAATTTCCAGAGAGGGTCACCTGAGGAGGAAAGGTCCACCTTGAACGTGGACCACAAAAACATCACAAGAGTTGAAAGTAAGAAAGGAAGCTGAAGCCCTCTGTTCCATCTCCTCCTGCTTCCTGACGGTGTGATGACCATGTAACCAGCTGTCTCCCACTCCTACTGACACTCGAGCTGATGGTTGTACCCTCCAACTGTGAGTCAGAATACCACCCTTCCCGAAGTCGCTTCTATCAATTATCTTGTCACAGCAGTGAGGATACAAAGTGACACACTGTTTCTATTTTTTCACCGTTTGCTTTGCTTTTAATTTGATTCTCTCTTGCAGTTTTCACCACTATCAAAGGAACTCCTTTTAATATGCTTATTAGCTGTTGGGTTAAACCTTTTCACATAGCATACCTCAGTGGTTTGGTTTTCTTTAGTGTTCACAAGTGTTTTCTTAATTAAATTAAAATTTTGCGGTAATTGTAGATTCATATGCAATTATATGAAAAAAACCCACAGGAAAATGTTGGCTACCCTTCACTTAGTGTCCTATAAGTAACAACATATTTCAAAACTATTGTGTACGGTAAAAATTTAGGGTTATTCCATTAAATAAAACCAGAAACAACAACAACAACAAGCTACTGCATGTTCTCCCATATCTGGGAGCCAAATGTGGTCTGCCAAAATGGAGAACAGTGGCCACCAAAGATTGGGAAGGGGAAGAGGAGATTGGAAATGGACATACACAGAGTCAGATTAAGCTCTGGTATTCAGAACAGAGGAATGGCAGACTATTACACATTGTGTAAAGATACAGGAGGAGCAGGAGGGCTCCAACTAGAAAGAATTGTCAAGGTGAAGAAAGCACTAATAACCATGACATATTCATGAATACTGTATACCTGAATTGAAATACCACTCTGAGCCTGTCAGTTTGTACAACTGATGCATGTGAGTAAATTGCAAACTGGATGCCAAGGCAGAAATAGCCAAGACACATAGCATTCCATTAATGAAGGATCCTTCTTGGTGATCTTCAGTAGCCACACTCACTCACCCAATACCCTGTTTCCCCCATCCTTGGTTGCTCACAACTCTTTTTCACTTCTGTAAGTCTGTCCTCCAGAAGCATTGAACTCGTGGCAAGCTTTCTGCCTCAGCCTCCTAGGTACTGGGATTATGGATCTGAGTAGCTATCACCCACTCACCCATATTGCTTTTGAGATGCTTTTTTTTTTTGACTTGCCTAAATGTAAGTGAATGGTCTGACAACAAACTTTGAATGTGGTGGAAGCTGAGTGGCAAGCTTCATTCCCCCCCATCTCATTGTACACCAATACGTTTCTGCCATGGTTTTCTTACTCCACCTCTACCAGGCATTACATTTAACACAAAAGTATATGGACGCACAGCACATAGGTCATAGGACATACAGCTATGCATTTGTGATTTCACACAGCTGATTTTGTTCTGAGCCTTGTTCACATTTGCAGATAAACACTAAAACTGGTTTGTCAGTTTCATGTCCAAAACCCTCCTGACAGTCTGAGACTCAGATTTCCTCAGCTCCGCAGAGACTGCAGGATTGACACACTGAGTAGAGACTTGCTGTGTGTGGCGTAGGTGTCCACCTCTCCCATCCTGTTACACCTCACTGCAGGATGCTGCACTGATAATTTGGGCAAATTGCTAATCTCTCAGTAGATATATCAGCAGATTTATTTTTTATTTATCTCAGCAGATTTATTCTCTTTATTTTTTGGTGATACTCCAATTAGATCCACAGAAATTATTTTTTTGGTTGTTTTTAATGTACAGAATGCAGTTTTGATTTCCACACACTAACCTGAAACACGATTAATAAAAGATCAGAGACAAATATTAGGGTTCAACCTGAAGATCCAAAAAGCAAAGCAGCCAGCCACTGGCTCTTACCTCCACCTCAGTCTGAAATGGCGATTCTGCCTCCAGGAACCTCAGAAAGAGACTGTGTCTGAGAGCTGTCTCCTTCCATTTTATAATCCTCTGTATGGCTGGGATTAAAAGCATGCACCACTGGGATTAAAGGCATACACTGATCGGTTTCTATAGCAACTAGTGTAGTTACTTGGATTTAAGGTATGTCTTACCACTGTCTGGTCTGTAAGGCTGACTGGTGGGGCTGTTTTACTCTCTGATCATCAAACAATCTTTAGTTATTAAAATATAAATGAAATGCTGATACACTAACCCTGAATCTTTGACAAATTGAATTATCAAATCTAATTAGTCCATAATATTTTCTCATAATAATTTTCAACATATTACTTATGTTGCCTGAAAAATGGTTTTGCTTTTTTTCTTCCTAATATATGTGTTTTTTTCTTGCTTTATTACAGTGTCTAGGGTGTCTAGTTCAGTACTGTAATAATAATGATAATATTAAATGTTTTTGTCTTTTTCCTAACATCAGGTGTTGGGTTTCAATATTTTATCAATAGGCACAAGCTTTGCTCTGTATGTTTGCATTCTTTATCTAATTAAATAAGCCCCTTCCAGTTTGTTGGATTCTTATGATAAGTTAATATTGAATATTATTGAATTCACTTTCTGCTTCTACAGCAATCATATCAGGTTTTGCATTTATTTTATAAATGTGATCACTTATGCTTCCTGATTTTCAAATTCTAGATAAAACTTGAGCTTCTAAAATCCCACATGAGGTGTTGGCATCTATGCTACTGTTTAGTGTAGGCGGATAAAATGGGAACTTGCACAAAGTTCTGCTGTGTATTCTCACCCTGTGACTGTCTCAAAGGGAAGTGCTTCCTATTGGCTTTGGTGATACACAATTATAATTCTAGCACTTGAAAGGCTGAGACGGGAGGATTGGTGAGGGTTTGAGGCTAGCCTGTACAACACAGTGCGTATCAGGTCATCCTGGGCTAAATAAAGAGTGGGACCCTATAATTGAATTAATAAATTAATCAGCCACAATTAATTATTATGACTAATAATAATTATCATGATCATAATTAATAATGGACTTAATAATAATTAACCAATTAATCTTTCAACAAAAAGCTAAATACTTTATCACTGAGATAACAATTGCCACTTTTACCCATAAATTTAATTTAAATCCTTAATTTAAAGAAACAACTGACAGGTGGTGTGTGTGTGTGTGTGTGTGTGTGTGTGTGTGTATTTTAAGACAAACCCTCACATCACCCAGGCTGATCTCAAACTTGCTCTGTAATTCAGGATAATCTTGAAATCCTCACTCTCCTGCCTCCACCTTCCAATGCTGGGATTACAAATGTGTACCACACTTGTTTTCTGTGGTGCTGGGTGGAACGCAGGACTTCTTTACACGCTGGGCAAGCTCTCTACCAACTGAGTGGTTTCCCCAGCCAGACCATTTATGCTCTTGCCAATCTGAATATTTGACAAACCTTTTCTCTAAAGACAGATTGAACCAGCCTGTCATTTCAAGGGAAAAAAAAACACTAAGAATATTTTTCTTTCCAGTGATAGAGCACAAGTATTTAAGCCAAATTAAAAATTTTGGAAACCTTTCACTCAGCAGCTAGTAATTTGTGCTGCTGGTTTGCTGGGAGCCGCGGGTTCCCTGGATCACTAGGATGTTATTATTCATGTTGGACTTTGCCCACACAAATTGCTCCAACCCACCACTGGCTTGTTGGTGTCCTAGGACTTTATATTTTTATGATGATGACATAGGTAGAGTTATTGATGAATGCTATAAAATAATGTAAAAGAAATGCTGGCCTTGGAAAGACCTACACAACTTGGTCACCTCGTCTCGTGCTGATGAACCATTGTATGCCTTGAAACTCATCCACAGGAGAGAGGCCCCTTCGGTGAGTCAGAATGACCAATTTGTTATTTACCATGGAAGAAAGAAGTTATGCCTTTGAAATCGGTCTGCTAGGCCTTCTATCTAGCTAGGCACCTTTGAGATAGGTCTTTCTGAGTCTTATGGGGAGCTGTGGCCTTCTAGCCTGCAGCTGTCTATACAGCAGCCTCCTTCCCTTCTGCTGCCCCCTTGGGTGAGTTTCTCCTTAGCTGGGTGCTTTCTGGGAAATACTTTTGGGATGGCTTCTCTTAGAGGTTTCTTGGCTGCTCCCTCAGTAACTCTGTTCCTCATTTTCTTTTCTTTTCTGACTTTGAAATCGTCAGAGGTTATCACGGTGGCCCCCTTGCTTTGTCTTCCATCTTCCTAGCCTATGCTGTGCCTGGCCATTTTGAATGGACCTCCACCTTCTCACAGGTTCGTCTGCCTAGGTTTGGAGGGCGCGGTGTGAAATGTGACCTACCCACATTTAACAGGTACAACCTTTAAATGTGGCTCCTGACCTGAGCTCACAGTCCACACACCCAGCCCTGGTCAGACTGATCACCCAGCCAGGGCAACCTGCACAAAGCACCCGCACAGTGCCAGTGCAGCTCGTTCCAGAGAGTCCCCTGGGTGCCAGTACCACACTGTTACAGTTCAGAAACTTCATCTGCCAGATTTCTGTCTAGGAAGGAAGGAAGAGTTTACATGGTTCCCCAACAGAGACACAAAAACTCTTTTCTTTTCACAACTGCATGTCTCTGTGAAGTTGGACTTTCTATACTTCAGTGAGAAAGATTCCCAAAAGACACAGCTGTAAACCTGAGAGTCCAACTGTCTCGAATTAAGTTAACTATCATAGAAATTTTAAGAATGTGGAACAATGTTGCCATTTTCTCCAGCTTGTAATGAAAATGCAATTATTTCTCTTAAAATGATGTTACTTATGTTGACATGGGACATATTTGTTACTGTTATTTCAGTAAAAAATTGTTTAAAAGCTTAAGTTTAGATTAGGGCATGTCAAACAAGGAGAGGTGTCACTGACATAAATGTAAGTTTTTGAATCTTTAGTAAAATTTACACCATTAAAACCTCTACCCAGAGATCAAAATATTTTAGTAATTTTCGGCTTAGATAATAACTTTTCAGGTTTTTATGTTCCTGAGCTCCATGCATATACATTCAAGTCTGTAGATTCTTTCTAGGCATTACCTTGAAAATTTTGACAAATCTTATTTTTTATTGATTACATATCCATTGTATACAGCTGAAAGCTTCATCAAGATATTTATGTCCAAACGTACCATGTAATTGGCCCCTATTTATCTAAGAGCATCTTCCCCTTGTCCCTTGGGCTACTCTCCTTTTCTCACTCCTTCCCTGGTCCTGTTAATTCCCTTACTTCTTCTGATAGCTTCCTTCTGTTTTCATGTCGTGTGTGTGTGTATGTGTGTGTGTGTGTGTCTATGTATGAGTTAGAATGAGGACAAATATTCAATGTTTTCTTTCTTAGGCTTGATTTTATTGTTTAATATATGATACCCAGTTATATCCATTTTCTAGCAAATGACATGGTTGTATTCTTCTTTATGATGAAAAAATTCTACTGCATATATGTTCCATATTTTTGTTATGTGTCCATCTGTTGACGGGGCACTAGGCTGATTCCATAACTTGGCAGTGATGTTTTTCACACGGGTTTGCAAGAACTTCTGTGGAATGCTGAATCCTTCAGGCATATAGTTCTGAAAAAGTATAGCTGTGTCACATGCTAGACCTGTTTATAGTTTTGTTTGTTTTTGTTCTGGAACCTCCATACTGATTTTCACAGTGGCTAGATCTATTTGCCTTCTCCTTGACAGTGAATAAAAGATTTCTTTTCCTCACCAGACTTCGCTGTTGTTAGTTTCTTACTGATAATCTTCTCCATGGGTTGAGATGGAATATCTATGCAGTCTTGGTTTTCATGACCCTGTCAGCCAGGGATGTTGAACATTTTTTCCCTGTCGGTCATTGCCTCTCTTATTAACTGGTCATTTGGTTTGGGAATATTTGGTCTTGAGGGTTCTTTATATGCGTCAGATGCTATTTTTCTGTCAAGTGTACACATAGCAAAGATCTTTCTCTCCTTCTGAGGCCTTCTCTTCCCTTAATAGTTTTCTATTCTGAAATCCTATTAATTTTATGCAAACCGATCTATGAGTTTTTGTTATCATTCATTGATCCCTAGAGGTTTTGAAGAAAGTCCTTCCCCATGCCCAGGACTTGAGGAGATTTTCTGATGTTTTCTTCAGAGTTCCTGGTCTTCTACTCAAGTCTTTGATCAGTTTCTAATTTGCTTGAGTCAATATATGAAGAGAGAGAGGAGAGATCCAGACCTAGTTTCACTCATCTGTATGTGGACGCCCAGTTTTCCCAGCTGTTTGTTGACAAGGCTGTCTTCTCCAGTGAATGCTTTGGGGATTTTTGTCAGAAGTCGGGAGGTGGCTGTGGTTTAATCCTGGCTCTTCTACTCCATTTGCTCATCTATCAAGTCTGTTTTATGCTTGTGCTATGCTGTTCGGGTTACTGTGACTCTGTAGTATAATTTGAAGTCTGTACTACTTTGGCTATTTTGGATCTTTAAATTAAAAAAAATATTGCTGGTGTGTGTTTATGTGTGAATGTCTGGGCTCACGTGTGCCTCGGTGCAGATATAGATATCAGAGGACAACTTTGTTGAGTCTGTTCTCTCCTTCTGCTTTATACGAGCTCTGGATAGGAAGTCAGGCATGTACTAAGTTCTTTTACCCACTGACTCATCTTTCTGGCCTTCAGTTTTATTCTTATTAAAACAAGCACCATTTGTCATATGGGTAAAACCCATGTAGTAAAGATTTTTAAAAGTTAATTTAAAATATAATGTGGGGGGCTGTAGAGAGATGGTTCATCGGTTAAGAACACTTGCTGTTCTTGCAGAAAACCCCAATTCAATTCCCAGTAACCACAAGCAGCTCAAAACCATCTATAATTCCAGGTGCAGTGGATCTGATGACTTTTTCGGGCCTTCTTAGGCATCAAATGTGTGTGTGGCACATATATACACATGGAGCCAACACACCCATACACATAAAATAAATCTTTAAAAAAAAGACAATATTAGAGACAGGCATGGTGCAATACACTTGTAATTCAAATACCATGGAGGCTGAAATAGGAGGATTATGAGTTTGAGACTAGACTGGGTTGCATAATGACACCCTGTATGAAAAGGGTAAGCATAAAAAGATAACATTCACCACTAGTCTTTTGAGTGGAATGTTTGTTCCATTTATATTTAATGTAACCCTTTGCAAAGGGATTATATTTGACATTTTACTCTTTGTTTCTATTTATTTCTTATTGTGACATGAAGTAATTTCATTATTGTTAGTAGTTAAACTTAAGATTATTGCTGAGATGATCCCAATCTGGTTGACTTGCATATTATTGGCTCATCAGGATGAACTTCACAAGAGTTCATTCCCATTTCTCCATCCAATGGCATCAAAGTACTTTAACTAGTCATATACCAGTCTCCCCTTGTATGGTATTGTCCCTTTAAATTTTACTTTTACTCAAATATTTGGTTGTTTTGAGCAACCATTGCTCCACCAGGCTCATGTCCACTCTTACTTTTTCTGGCCTCAGATTCTTCTTGTGTTATTGTAAGCCAGCTTGGAACTACTTTCTTTTTGGCAGAATAATTAATTTGCTCTACTTTCTCTGTCTCTGTCTTTCTTTCTCTCTCTTTAATTAAACAATTTGGTGTGTGCTGTGTATGATAAATGCACATGTATACATGTGTGTGTATGTTCACACATTCAGGTGTACTTATACCTGTGGGTATATGTGGTGAATCTCTTCTCCACACTATCATCATCATTATCATCATCATCATCATCATCAAAATCCAGTCCCATTGCACCTGATGCTCACTGTTTCAGTGAATACTGGCTGACCACCAAGCCCCCCGGATTCTCCTACCTTTGCCTTTTGGTGCTAGGATTGCAAATGAGTGCTTTCCTGAAGATGGAAGTTACAAAATAACCCCCCACTACCTCAGAGTTGCATATAATAAAGGGTTATTTATTTAGGGGTAGACTCACAGATTACAGTCCTCTGCRTGAACGGGGAACAGGAACAGAATTCAGAAGCCAGGTGAAAGAGAGCACACTTGCTTTACATGGGCATTTATAGTGGCTGTAGGAATTCTTACGGCACTTTCCGTGACCTTTCTTTCTTTCTTTCTTTTTCATTTTTTCAAAATAGTTTTACCCTGTATAACAGTCCCAGATGTCCTGGAACTTGCTTTTATAGACCAGTCTGACCTCGAACTTGCACCACCCTGCCTGAGTCATCATGTCTAACTTTTAAGTGGGTGCTGCCATCTGAACTCAGGTCCTCATGCTTGTGCAGCATGAAATTCATCTATTGAGATCTGTGTAGATATGTGGGTGTATGTTTGTATATGTGCATATGCATATACATTTGTACACACCTGTATGTGTACATGTGTGTCTGTGCATGTGTGAATATGCATGTGCCTGTGCAATGTTTTTACACGTGTATATGTGTGTATGTGCCTCTGAATATGTGTGCATTTTTATGTATGTATGTGTGCGTGTATATGAGTTTGTGTGCCTGTGCAGTGTGTACATAGTGTGTGTGTGTTTGATCGTGGCTACTTCTGTTTCTCAGCCCTTTTTCTTTCTTTCCTTTTCAGTGGTTTTCAACTGAAGCAATTTTTGGATTTTCTCTTCATCTGGGTCTTTAGAGTATCAAGATGGTCTTCTGTCAGATGGAATGTTCTCTGCTGATGTGGCTTCTGATGGCATTTTCATCATATAGTCTTCTTGGACATGCATTTTACGTTTTACCCTGTCACAAGTGTCTCTTGTGCTGTTTTTCTTTTTCTTTTTTTTGCCAATTTCCTGTGATCTGTTTCCCACCTCAGGGACCTTCTTTTCTGTTGTCATTGACAGGACTCTTAAACTGGGTATTTTACCTTCATTCTAATCCTGCCCATGGACCCCACTTCTCTGTGGCAGCTCTCCTCCATCTGTAATAAACATACTTGCTGCACTGAGGACCAGGTTCTTTCTCAGCAGCATCTGGGTCACCAATGAGTCTGTTCCTGTGATCGTTTCCCCCTTGCTTTAGATGGTTTATTCCTATCATGTGCCATGGTTGACATTTTAATCACTGAATGACGAATCTTGCATGTAGAGATACAGTAGTACTTTGGATTCTGTCCCCAACAGCTCCTGAGGAGATGGATTGTTGAAGATGCCCTTGACCCCATAAAGGCTGGGCTTTGCGATTTGGAAGGTGTGCCCTATTCTGATTTGTCCTTGTTCCCATAGTTGCGGTCTTTCATGATTTTTAGCAGGGTGCCTGCACACTTACTGGGCTCCACCTCAGTGAGCTCTGAACTTCCAGTCTGCTCTCCCTGGGGCTGAGAGACTGCCAAAATCCGTGCTTAGCTTTTAAGCCTCTTAGCAGCTGCTTTCCTCTTGTTTCTTTCCTCCTTGCCCTGTGTCTGGGAAGTTCAGCATCGACAAAGGCCCCTGGGAAACTGGGCACAGTGGCCCAGCCTTCCTTCCTTGGGCTCTTGTACTAGACTCTTGGGCCCTCATTTTCTGGCTAGACCATACTCTAATTTTGTCTTCTTGTCCATTGAGACTTTCCTAGTCTGTTACTGTCCCTGTTGACTCCCCATCCTACCTTGTGAATTGGCAATTGCTCCAGTGGTCAGGAAAGCATCATTGAAGGAGGGCTCGCCCTATGCTTCTCTCTTCCATCTGGGAGCACATACCCTCACATCCTGTCTTGATTGGCTTCCAGTGTCATCAGAGAGTTTTCCCCCTCATTCAGCTTTTGTAGTTGTGTGCAGTAGCAGGATCATTCCATTCCCATCTAGGCCTTGGTGTCCTGATCAGAGAACTGTCCCTAAATTTGCTTGGACTTCTGAAGTAGGTTTCCTGAAATCCTAGGGGCTGCTTCTGGGTTGGGAAAAGATGGGCTGATTTACTCTTTGTAAAGGCACAATATCTGTTTTTCTATTAAAAACTGCTCCTTTAGTTGAAACACCTATTTATATATATGTGATGTGTGTGTCTGTGTGTCTGGGTGTCTCTGTGTGTGCATGTACACACATGCACGTGCATACTGGCAATTGAACCCAGGACCTTAAGCATTCAAAGCATGGATTCTCTCAATGAGCTGGAGTCTTAACCCCTCACTACTATCCTTAAAACTTACAGATAGTGTCACATCCACTCCCCCCAGAAGGGGCTAGGTGCATGTCACCAAAGCTTGGCCCTGTCTCAGGACAGAGGGCACACAGGCTACACTGGGAATGCCCTAGGATGAACTATGACTTAGGGGTATTTGGAAGGTATGCCAAGCAGATGTGTTCTGGCCTTCCCTGGTGACACCACGGTCTCATCATTTCCTACTATGGTCAAATGATGGTCTGGGCCACTCTTGAGTACCCTTGAATAAGCTACCCATGCAATGGGGAGGGGAGCAAATATCTTTGGTTTGCTGGTGCCTTTGGTTTGGAGCTCTGTGCAGAGGGCCAGCTCAGCTTCTGCTGTATGCAGCCGCATCCCAGTTTGTCTGCCTTGGGCTTTAGCTGTGAAAACAAACCCGTTCTGGGTCATTACCCCACGGTGCCAGCCGGAATTATGATCCTGGCGCATTCTCTCCATATCCTTGGCTCTCAAACAAATAGGCCCAGATCTTTGCTTCCGTGTGACCCTGAGCATCTGAAAGCCGGTGCTTCCGTGCACCAGCCAAAGTTGCCACCAGAACAGGCCCCTTGCTCATTCTCAGCTCTTTCTCCATGTTCTCCTGCCCAAAGGCTGTGTTGTGGTTGGCTCCTTTCCACAGCCTTCTTCCACCCAGAGCTCCTGGCACTGAGTCCTGGAACGGGGTTGAACTTGCCACTTAAATTTAGGAAGCTGGGAGGCATGGAATGAGGATGGATTCCCTCAGAACAGTTCATGATGCCCAGTTTACAGCCTGAAGCCACTGACTGATGGGCACCAAGTTTGCATCCCTGCAGGGCAGGCCCTGATGTCTTGGCCACAGACCCTTTGGACTTCAGCCTGGCCTTGGGACCCCCTTCTCGGATTGATCTTTTTATTTTATTGAATTCTATTCTATTTTATATTTTAATAATGCCAGGGATTGGTCCCAGGGCCTTGTTCCTGCGGGAAAGCATTCTAGCATTGAACCAGTCCCCAGTCCCAGGATGTTCTTTTCAGTCACATATTAAAGTGCATTCATTAGATAGTCGAGAGCTCCCCAGTTGACAGGGGAGACAACAAGGTCATGTGTACCCTGTCCCTTTTCAGCATGTCAGTGAGCCAGGGCTCTGAGGGGCAAGAAAAGCTCCCCAGCAAGTGCTGCCAGCCACAGTCATGTTGGCATGTGGTGATCTTTCCCCAGCCTCTCTCATTTCCATCTCTGCACCTCATCCCACTGGCTTTGCTGCCCACACCCAGAAGTAGAGGATGTGCTACACCACAGTAATTTCCCTCATCAGGTTGATGGACTGCTGTACGCTGTCCAGATTGAAAACTGAGAAATGGAAGCCAAAGGTGGGGGCTCAGCCTGTGCAGGGGAAGGTATATGGGATAGACTGCTTGTGGGCTTTCAAATTAAGCACCTTTATTTTATCTTAAGACCAAAGAGTACACGTGTTCATCGCACATATATGGAGCTCTTACTGCGTATAGCTAAGGTCCGCGTCATTGAGTGCATCTGGGCCTCCAAGCACCTGTGCCTACCTAGTTGGTGTTGCTGTCAGGTTAGAACATAAAGCTATGGGAGCCTTGGTGCTCCTGCTCTCATCCAGGATCACTAGAACCCAGCCATCTTAGCAACTCTTCTCAAAGAGCAGTGTGTGGAGCAGCCAATTAGCTCCAAAACACTAAAGGTCCCAGTGAGATCTTGTGATGACTGGTGTCTCATTTCTTATCCTGCATGTACACACAGATGCAGAGACACACAACAACATACACACGCTGCAGATACATACATGAGACTGTGGAAGAGGGACTGGCCTGGAAAAGAGGCACATATAGAACAGCACCAGCCCCTCAGACTGCTAATTGGTAGAGGTCGCTCCATCATGAGAACTCACAAGCTGGAGTCCACAGAAAGTCTCTCCAGAGCATAGATGTAGGGCCAGCTGGGGAGCCCCAGACAGTGATTTCAGAATCGAGGATTCCAGGGTTTGTGATGCGTGCAAACTGGGAAGGGTTAACACCTCTATGCTTGCAGGTGCCTATGTGCGAGCAGGAGCTGAGGAATACGGAGGAAACAAGTGTTCACAACTTAGTAACTGGGTACCCAAGCTTGGAACCGATGACTAGTGTGTGTTTGGTGTGTTTATTCATGTGGGCATATGTGTTCATGCATGTATACATGTGTATATGTATGTGTGCAGTCATGTGCACAAATGTGTGTCTGCGTTTGTACATGCATGAGTATGTATGTGCAAGCATGTGTATATGTATGTATAGGGGTGTCAGTGTCTATGCATGTGCACGTGTGTGCATGCATATGTATGTGTGTATATATGTATGTCTGTGCATGCACATGTTTGTGTACATGTGTGCATATGTGTCAGTGTGTGTGTTCAGTGCATATATACATGTGTGTGTATGTATATGTGTGCATGTGTGTTAGGCAGGGGCACGTGGTCACAGTCCTCACTATAGCAGGAAATCTGTCAACTTCGGCAATTATTTTTTGTTTCTGACTTCTGTAACGAAAAGCCCATCTGCAACAAGGTAATGAAAATCACACATCGTTGTTTATAGTAGCAGAGCTTTGACAGCCTCTTCCCCAGACCCATCTCTGACAACAGGAGCCCAGTGCAAGGGCCTTTCAGGAAGCCCATGCAGAAACCTGCATATGCAAAGTTAAACATGCATAGCATGCGCAGAAGTATACACAAACCACACACCTGACTAATAGAGCAGTGGGTGGGCAAAGCTGCTGCACTCCAGCTCCCTGAAAGCCCGGATGGAAGTGTAGGTGTTGGTTGGCCCAGGTACCCCATTCCTAAACATGGCCAGCCTGGGGTTTAGTCTTAGCCTACGGGTCACCTTTCCTCCCCTCCATGTCAGAATATAATTGGATTGTGCAGTTCTTTGGTGTAATCTTTGTAGATGGCATTGTTGTGTTGTAATACCTGAAGGTCGGATGCCCCTGACTGACTGACCATTTTTGGCCTCCTTTTTAATATTTTCTTCTTCTTATGTATCTATAAAACTTCTTTATTTAATCTTTGGTGGCTCACATCATGTACCCCAATTCTGTTTACCTCCCAGTCTCCCCATAATTACCCATCACTGTTGCATACCCCCAATGAAAGAAAACAAAGCAAAGTAAGCAAACAAAAGAAAAAAAAAACAAAAAAAACCCCAAAAAACCAATCCACCAAAACAGAACAAAAGCTACACCAGAACCCAAAAAAATCTCTGCATAGAAGGGGTTCCATGGTGTAATGGTTAGCACTCTGGACTCTGAACATACTTCTTCCTGGGAAGTTTGCCTGCAATACAACAAGACACAGGCACCATGTCTTGGGAAATTTTGTTGGAGAGCTGTAGGGTCATGTAGGAGGTCATGACCTCCAGCTGGATTTATACCTGGTGTCCTCAGGACCTTGGTTCTTGAGCAGGGGTAGGGAGAGGATCAGGACCCGGCCAAGTGCAAGGCACAGGCCAACCTCTCTTTCCCAGGAGCTCTGGACATTACCCTCATATCACTGTTCTCTTCTCTAATCCCCTCCATTGCTCCACCAATGGGCATTCTCGATGTTGAAGTTGGGCTCTGTACCTCTTGAATTCCTTTACCTTTTACTGTGACAGGGTTTTCCCCTTTATCTAGGCAGTCTTTGTAGTTAAAATATTTTATTTTTTATTGCCCTAGAAATCTGTAATCATTGTAGGTGAATAGGAAAATGTAGAGAATTATGAAAGAAAGAATGACTGTATATTCCCAGAACCCATAGATAAGTGCTATTAATGTTTTGTGTATTTCCTTCCGGAATGCTTATTATACAAAGTCATGTATGCTTTTCCTTTCAGAAATGGGATTTCCCTGCAATTGTTGTTTTGTAGCTGGCTTTTTCCACATCTACTATATCTCAAATTTCCCCAGGTGAATACATGCTTTTCTCCAATATTTTTCTTAATGGCTCTCGGTATTTCATGGTATGCCTCAGCAACGGCCTTGCCACAACGCCAGTGCCAAAACAGAGAGAGCGCTGTGCACCCAGCTGCGAATATCATCTGTTGAGTGTCCCAGTATTTCTGAGGGTCCGCAGTGATGTCACTCACCGCTGCTCACGTACCTGCTCAACCCAAATTCAGACAAATATCTAGGCTTGTGATCTTATAAATCATACCGTGCTGAACTTCAGAAGCTCGCTGTTGTCTGGACCTGCCTGGGTTTGTTTCCCTTCTGCAAAACTCCTAGAAATGAAAGTGCAGGTTCGAAGACTATGTACTTCAAGTATTCTGTGCCATGCTGCCAGCTTTCCCTCCAGAAGGCTTTTATCAGCTTTTGTTTCCTTGAGAATGACCCCTTGTGGGCAAGTCTGTGAGGAATTTTCTTGACTGATGATTGATGTGGGAGGTTCCAGTACCCCTGCCTCTCTGGGCTGGTGGTCCTGGGTGCTATAAGAAAGCAGGCTGAGCAAGTCATGGAGAGTAAGGCAATAAGCAGTGTTCCTCCCATGGCCTCTACAACAGTTATTGCCTTGAGTTTCTGCCCCGACTTCCCTCCTTTCCTCCCCAAGTGGCTTTTGTCGGTGTTGTATCACAGCAATAGAGACCCTAACTAAGACACGATGCAAACAAAATCAAAACCCAGAGCAAAGCTGAAAAAGAACCATGAGTCCCCAGTAGAATAAGAGCCAGGAGAACATGGGAAGAAATGTAGGCAGCTGGACAGCGAGACCCTTGGAGAGGGATCATTCTCCTTTACAAGTCACCTGCTGTCTCGCCAAACTATCTGTCCATTTACCCACCTAGGTAGCTAATGTCTTGCTACTGTGAGAATAATAACCATGGGCTTAAAACTCTCAGCAAAATTATTCCACAATTTTTTTCCACTTTATTTCCTAATTATTTTTCTTCTTAGCAATGTTTTCACTTTTATCGAGGAAAATCTATAGTGTTTTATTTTTGTGTTCCCAAATTCAGGTCTTGGGCTTGGAAGAGCCTTCCTCAAGAAATTTTATGATCATTATTAATTTTTGAAATAAAATTTTACATGAAAAATTATGTAGAGTGATTCTCCTCCTATAGCTTGCTATTTTTCCTTTGCTTCATTATTCTATTTGAAATGCATTTTTGTAATATGTAAATATGTGATTTGATTTTTTTAGATTTAAAAGAAACGAAGAGCACATATGTATGTGTATGTACAAGTGTATATGCCCCACGTGCATGCAGATACCCACAGAGACCAGAAGAGGTCACCAGATCCCCTAGATCTGGAGTCAGAGATAGTTGTGAGTCATCCGATGTGGGTGCTGAGGATTGAGCTCCAGTCCTTTGGAAAAGCAGAAAAT
This sequence comes from Ellobius talpinus, assembly GCA_001685095.1. Lineage (NCBI taxonomy): Eukaryota > Metazoa > Chordata > Mammalia > Rodentia > Cricetidae > Ellobius > Ellobius talpinus. Next base: position 5,267 of record LOJH01005539.1, on the reverse strand, counting down.
GTTCTCATCCGGTGAACCACCTCTTGTGCTCATGGTTGGATTTTTTGAAAAACTTTTGGAAATTTGCCCATTAATCAAATGCCCTGTCCCTTCTACATCCACGCCAAGTGAATGCATGTTTATTTCCTCAAGAGTCTGCATTGAGGCTGCAGCTCCTTGAGTTGCTGCTTATTGCTGGTGGCTCACACGGTTGTGACCCTGATCTTGGAAGGTGTCCAGTGTCTGTGGTTGGCAGTTTCCTTGCTCTCTCTTTGGGAGGTGTATCTCCTGGGATGCAGTGTTCATTTCTTCCAGCTGTGTTGTGCTCAGGCCAGGTTTCTAGAGGACATTTCATAGAAGTCTTATTATCTCTAAATGGCTTTGGAAGAAAGATATTGGAACAGGCAGCTTTCCCCATGTCTCCCCAGTGACCCTAACAGAACCACTCTCCTTTTCTCCTGTGTGTTGTCAAGACCCCTCCATCCCTTTACTCATCCTTCATATACCCCTGTCTTCCTCACTCGTCCACCACCGTCTTTGTCAAGAGAGTGGCTTGGACTTACCTTGTTTGTTTCATTAAAGCTAGAGCTCAGCTTTTTGCCCAGATGAATTTCAGGTTCTGCAGTGCCCTGTGGTGATTAACAGTTTGTTGTGTGTTATCTGTGCTGCAGTCCATGTCATCTTAGGCATTCACCCACAGATTGGACTCACGATATCGGCCCCTGTGTATGTTCTGTGCCACACAGACAGGCATCAGTGCAGGTTCCCAGACCTTGTATATGCCTGGCAAGTTGACTGTGAATTCACGCAAACACAGAGGCATAGGAAGAAAAGACCCCAGGAAGCTGCCATGTGCCCTCATCTTTGCCAACCCCTGCATCCACTGGGTCCTGTAATCTCTGCTGTTCAAAGCAAGCAGGAAGCTTTTTTGTTTGGGAACACAAGGGGACAGAGATGGAAAGAAGAAAACGTCCAGAATCAGAAGGATTCACAAAACATAAATAAACAGGAAATTCCCTGTGTGCTCTCTATGGAGATGCTACTTCTTTCCCAGGATGGGCCACTGGTACCCTCCCTTGAAATCCATCAGATGCTTCTGCCTTCCCCTACAACTATCCCACATACCCCAAAGCGGCAGGAGTTTGTGAACCAAGGCCTTTCTGTTGCTCACCTCCCTATGGCTTACTCCTGAAGCTCAGATTGGCTAGGGGAGACAGGAGATCCCTTCCCAGGAAGAGCTCTCCTCAGGGGAACCCTCAAGTAGCCAATGAGCAGTTGGCCTCTGGAGCAATCTGCCATGGCCCTGGGCAATCAAACCAGAAGCTGTAAGCCCCCTCTCTCTCTAGCTTCAGAGAAGAATCACTCTGTTTTCCTACTGTTTTGCAAATGCATGAAAATGAGCAAAAATTTTGGTCACCACGTGAGTTCTTTTATTACATCTGAAAACTAGGAAGGGTGGTTTTAGTTCAAACAAATAGCATTGCAGGCACAATATGTTGCACTACGAAAGGCTAATTTCGCATTATTAAATATAATCAGAAACACGACGTGAAGCATGTCGTGTTGATGTGGGGTGCTAGGTATCACAACAACCCTCAGCAGCCTGCCTCATTTGCACGCTGCTTAAACTTTTTCCTTGATGAGCTTGTGCATGATAACCAGAATATTAAAACATATTAAAAGTGATCTCACCCTTTCCAGCAAATGCGAGCCTGTGTTATGAGGAGGAAGCACTTCTCAGCGAGAGCCCCAGGCTCTGCACCTGCAGCAGTCCTGCAGAGGCCCTGAGACCGGAGCTGAGCTATAGGCTGTTCTCTGCTTCCTGGTGTCAGTCTACAGCTTCCCAGGGCTCAGCTACCAATTTGATCCATCAATGAGCATGGTGTGGGTATGGGTGGGGGTGCCCTTCCATTTTAACCCTATTTCTTGGGGTGGTAAAGCTATTTGCCTGCTGTTGGCTGCCAACCCCACCTCCGACTGCATTGCAAATATCCTTTCTTGCCCATCACAATACCACTTTGGAAGATTCCAGAAGGCTTCTCAGAAGAGTGCAAAAATAGGATTTTCCTATAGCTTTTTTGTAACTGATTTCAGCCACATTTAATCCATTACAAATTTCATAAGTGGAAATTTGCTGTTCTCACTTTCTGAATGTGAAGACTTATAACTGTTTTTTATACAACAGGGGCTTTTTATAGATTTATTTATTATTGTATGTATATGTGCCTAAGTGAATATTTATGCATCATGGGCATTGGAGTACCTTCAACTAGAGTTAACAGGTGGTTGGAGGCCACTATGTGGGAGCTGGAAATCAAAGCAGGGTCCTATGCAAGAGTAGAAACTGTTGTTAAATGCTGAGCCATTTCTCTAACTTCCAAACTAGAGTCCTTTAAACGATGAAGGAGAATAAACAGCCGAGGTTTCTGCTCACAAGGAAGGCTGGCGGATTGCCTGGTACTTCTGTTGCCCTTTGAACAATGAGAGATGCTGCAGGCAGAAGAGTGTGGAATCAGGGATGGAGTCGCCTAGGCCACAAGATGGTCCTAGAGCTGTTTGAGGGAGGTGTCACAGTTTACCTGAAAGGTGAATATATTCTTCATGGGAGCCAGGTGTCTCCTAGCTTGGCCTTCAGTTCTCCCAGGCAGATTTTCCTCAACAGGCCTGGGAGAATCAGAGAAATCTGTAACAGCATGATGGACCCTCCTGCTGGCTCCCAGAACATGAGACGTTGGTTGTTCACAGACAGTACAAGAGGCCGAGGCCAGGAATTGGGTTCTCTGGGGGTTGAGGCTGGTGAACTCCTCTGAGGGCAAGCCCCTCTGAGGTGAACTGCAGTCCTATAGTCTTAAGGAATGAATTCCTCCCACAGCAGAGTGATTTGGCAGGGGATCTTGATCTTGACCTCCAGAGAACACTTCCCACGGCTAAACCTAGCTTACGACTCACAGGACCCCAAGTTCAGGCCCAGTGGGGCCATGTTGTATCCTTGACAGAGAATGATTGTGTGGTCTCCAACGGAAGCCATAATGGAAAACTATCACACATGGGAAGGAGTAGAATCCTCCACAGTAGGAAGATGGCTCCGTGCACTCCTAGCAAGACTGTGCTGCTGGCCATTTAGTCCATGTGGGTGGGGAAAGGATGGATAGACCAAGTTTCCATTCCCAGGGCTGGTGGCCTGACAAGTATCCATAGAGAGAAAACATGATAGAAATCCAGAGGTGCCTTAGTTCTGATCCCCACTGGAAAGCCCATCAGTTTTCTCTGACTTTTATAATCTATTTACTTATTTCGAGACCAGGTCTCACTAGATAGCCCTGGCTGACCTCAGATGCCAAGAGCCCAGCCTGCCTCTGCCTTCTAGGTGCTGCATTTAAAGGTGTGCACTACCATGTCTGGCCACGCCCTCTTTCCACACTCAACCATCTCCAGGGTAAATTTCAGTCCATGGTGGCAGTGTGTTCCTTACGCACTCCAGAACAGCCCCACCCTTTACGAGATAACTCAGCATCAGGGGTCCTTACTCCAGCCACAGCAGGGTCTCAGAATCCCCACACTTGTAATCTCACCCAAGTTTTCAAACAAAAGCTGTATTGACGGCTCGCTTTCTTCAGCGTCGTAGCATGTCAATAAATTGGTGAATATTTCAGTTTGTTAGATTTCCCCAAGCCTTCTAGAGAAATCCTTAGACAATTTCCCATATAAACTCAGTTAATTGCTTTATATAGTGGAGCTATAGAAGCTGTTTAGATAGAGCGGGTGACAGACAGTCATAAAGTGTAGGGGCGACATGTTGGTCAATACAGTGATGTATAAGATAATTATTTTTATTATGTGAATTTCTGAGTTGGAATCAAGGCCATCTCAGTTGTACTAATGACTGGCATGGCCTTAACTAGCTGTCAGAGAGCAAGGAGGGGAGCTCTGAGTTATTTCTTCATTCCTCTCCGTCCTTCCTCATCTCTGGAATGTAAATCTCTGGGCACCATAAAATTGAATAAAAAATGTAAGTTTAAATTATTTTTTATTTTAAGTCAGGTAGGAGCATAATAGAAAAAGACCATCAAAAACAATGAGAAGAAATGATTGCTAATTCCTACAGTACTTTGAAACAGAAGCCCAAGAGAATAAATGGAATAAAGATACTATTAAAATTTCCTCTTTTATTATATCTTCGCTGTCAGAGTAATTGTTGCTGTGTCCAATATATTCAAGGGACAATTTACTTGCTGTTTTCTATTAGTTTTTAACATTAACATATACAGAAATAAAATGAATAGCAGGCTTGCTTTGCTTAATTAAATGACTGACAGGGTCTCAGTGCTGGACTCTGTGCATAAAATCTAAAACCTGGGCAAAGCCAAGCCGAGTAGCCCAAGCCATGCAAACTCCTTCTTTATTAAGGGAATATTGAAGTAGTAGTGCAGATTATTTTCAGGTCACCAAATACAAAGGAGCACATAATCCTTTCTCTGCCAGAATTATATATTAGTATTCAGAAAGAAAGCAATCTTCCATACCATTCTGACACAAGAGACCTGGTTGGCAATGCCTCTTTCCTCTGAGAAGCCTTCACTTCCCAGGTAGAATCAGACTCTCTGCAGGGTGGATTTTCCTGATGTTGGCTTCCATGGGGTAAGAAGACATGAAGAATTACCGGGAACCTGCTGTCTTACTCCAAACATAGGTTTGGGTTTCCTTTTATGATTCTGAGTTGGCTGGGTTATTGAGATGTCTTCAAGGCTGAGTTCAGATGAGACACTGTTGACCACTTGTGGTAAATGCTCTTCATAATCAAATTCTAGTTGTGGCTTTGTTCTGAAGGCAGCCACACACCAGGCGCTGTGCTGTTCTCTCTATTCTGCCCAAGTCTGGCCTGTCCTGTGTGGTTCCCATATGACTGTGTATGTATGTATGTATGTATGCATGTATGTATGTATGTATGTATGTATGTACATGTGTGCATACACCACACATAAAACAATCTAATAAAGAGCATTGGGCATTCAGATTGTCTCCATTTTATAGCGGAAGTGTGAAGATGGTAATATGATTGGTGTGCTGAGCTCACACCAAGAGTCAGCTCAGGATCCTGGAAGAATAAGTTCATCCATGCAGTGGCCTATTTACTGCACCCACTGTTTGCCAGACATGCTTGTAGAAATGAGGAGAGAATGGGACCACAATTTATGTTACTTGAACCTCTTGCAGGAGTTAAATACTCCATCCTATTTCCTTCTTTCCTTCTTTCCTTCCTTCCTTCCTTCCTTCCTTTCTTCCTTCCT
>LOJH01005538.1:19963-33977 GCA_001685095.1 Ellobius talpinus | reverse complement strand
GAAAGTAACACATAGGACAGATGACCCTCCTACATCATGTCTGGTTCCATGAAACCATGGAGGTAGAAGTGCTTGGAAGTGACTAAGTGTTGTTTGTATGTTAGAGGGAATGAGTCTTGCTTTGGGGTCTCCAGCAATGGCAGATCAAGTAAGAGAGATCCAAAGATATAGATGTCCAGACTCAAGCCAAGCCTACTGAGTATCTGGGAGCTGGGTTCAGATGATGGCAAACAGTTTAGGTGACAAAGACGGTGCTCCCATGTAGCCAAAGTTGAAAACCTCTGTTTTAGCCAACCATCCTGGACCTCCCAAATCCTGGCCTTCTGCAGCATTAAGCCTAGAATAATTTTCTTTGCCATTCGTTTTGGGCTTAGCATTTGCTTCCTCGTCATTTATTGGGTTGTGTCTCTACCTTCCCAACTGGAGGAAGTACTTTGACACCTCTTTCCTCCCACCTCTCCAGCATCACTGAACATCAAAACGTCTCTAAGATTGAGGTTAGGAGAACACAGCTGACTGCGTGCTGTGTGAGACCTTTACCTGGGGAGACATAACAAATGTAAGCATTGACCCCAGATAGGAAGATCAACCCAGACCAAAGTAAGGATGCCACTAAAGTCCAACTTATTTGGCAAAACAATAAGTTTTATTGGGGTTACTTATAGGAATACAGGTGAAGGGTTACTTACAGTAGCAGAAATTACTCAAAGACAGATGCATCACCAAAGTCCACCCTGGCACAGATGACAGCTCACAAAAGCTGGGAACACATTGCATAGCCTGTGGTCAGTTCAATAGATTGGAGAGTCCTTTACTGACTGTATGACTCAGTTGGTTTAAACTTCCAGGCAACTCTGCTGGTCTCTCCTTCTTCCAGGTAGGTGGTGTGGTCTCAAGCGACTTCTTTGCAGGTTAGCTTGTCTGAACATGACCCTCAGCTCTCTTTATTCTTTACTCTTTTGAGGGAGGGGCCTAGTGAACTTGGTCAATTTCAGGGACTTCCTGAAACTATTTTGAGTTGTTTGCCTTCTGCCTTAAGGAACTTTTCTGTTGGATGGAATGTTTTAGTCTGGGAGGAAGCTTTACACCACTGCTGCCCTGTGGGACAGTTATGTGGGACCTCTTGTTCACAGTCTATTATGTTTTAGGGCCTCCCATCTTGTCTAAGATCCATAAAAGCCTTGCAAAGGAAGAGACTCATTTAGCCTCCATTTCACAGGTAAGGAAGACACTTGGAGAGATGAAGTCACTTGCCCAAGGTGATAGAGCTACCTAATATTGGAGCTGGCTTGGACACCCTGATGTATGTCCCCTGAAGCCACCATTTGTCTCTGAAGCATGATGTTCTATGTCTTTGACAAACAAGTGTGTTTGGGTACAAAGTTGAAGCTATAACTCAAGCGGTGATTAAGTTGTTATTGCAAAGGTGGTAGGTAGCCTCTGACAGAGCCTCACTGTTAAACTCGCCTCCTTTCTGAGTTTCAGATGCAAAGCATTGACCTTTCCTTTTCTTTTTCTTCTCTTTGGATATCATCCAAAAGCCTCATGGTACTTGCAATGGTTGTCTCTGAGGTAATGTCTATCTTTGAGGTTGAGGTGTGTTTCTTGTATACAGTAGAAGGTTGGATCCTGTTTTCATATCCATTCTGTTAGCCTGTGTCTTTTTATAGATGAATTGAGTCTAATGATATTAAGAGATATTAATGACCAGGATTGTTAATTCCTGTTATTTTTAAGTAATAGCATTTGTATGTTTTCCTTCTTTAGGGTTTGCTGGTGTCAGATTATCTGTTGCCTGTGTTTTCATGGGTGCAGCTAACTTCCTTGGGTTGGAGTTTTCCTTCTAGTACTTTTTATAAGGCTGAATTTGTGGATAAGTATTATTTAAATCTGGTTTTGTCATGGAATATCTTATTTTCTCTGTCCGTGGTGATTGAAAGCTTTGTGGGTATGGCAGTCTCAGCTGGCATCCATGGCCTCTTAGTGTCTGCAGCACATCTGTCCAGGACCTTCTTGCTTTCGGTGTTTCCATTTAGAAGCCGGGTGTAATTCTGATAGGTCTGCCTTTGTACGTTACTTGGCCTTTTTTCCTTTACAGCAGCTCTTAATATTCTTTCTTTATCTCTATGTTTAATATTTTGATTATTATATGACAAGGAGCCTTTTTTGGTCCAGTCTATTTGTGTTCTGTAAGCTTCTTGTACCTTCATAGACATATTCTTCTTGAGGTTGAGAAAGTTTTCTTCTATGATTTTGTTGAATATATTTTCTGTTCCTTTGAGCTGGAGTTCTTCTCCTTCTTCTATCCCTATTATTTTTAGGGTTGGTCTTTTCATGGTGTCCCAGATTTCCTGGATGTTTTATGTTAAAGATTTGTTAGATTTAAATTTTTCTTTGACCAATAAATCTATGTCCTCTATCGTATCTTCAATGTCTGAGAGTCTCTTTTTAATGTCTTATATTCTGTTGGTTATACTTGCCTCTGCAGTTCCTGTTCATTTACTTAGATTTTCCACTTCCAGAATTCCTTCTGTTTGGGCTTTCTTTATTGCCTCTATTTCAGTTTCCAAGTCTTGAACTATTTCAACTGTTTGCTTCACCTGTTTGATTGTCTTTCTTGGCTTTCTTTAAGAGATTTATTGCTTTCTTCCAATTTTTGGTTTGTCTTTCCCTCCATTTCTTTAAGGGAATTTTTCACTTCCTCTTTCTATGTCTCTATCATCTTCATAAAGTTATATTTAAGGTCATTTTCTTCTGCTTTTTCTTGGTTAAGATGTTCAGGTCTTCCTGTTGTAGGACTATATGTTCAGGTGTTGCTACACTGCTTTTTAGGCTGTTAAATATATTCTTGTATTGACACCTACTCATCTCTTCTTCCAAATAGTTCAGGCAGCATCTTTGCCTCTCCGTCCAATCCTCGCAGCTGCTGTCTGTGTCTCAGGGATCTACTGAGGTCTCTGGCAATGGGTGGGTTCAGGGGTGGAGTGGGACTTGTAGATTACAAGGTTCAAAGGGGGGCATTGGAGCAGCCTGTCTGCAGGAGGCTCCACTGACCAGGTAGTGCAGCTGAGGTGGGTGGCCCTTCCTTCTTTCTTTAACACTACCTCAAAAAGTCATGGCTATCTTTTCTTTCCATCCCTCTCTCTCTCTTCCTGGTAGCTGCTGGGATATACAGCTTGTCTGCCTTGGGATTTTTCCTCTCAAATAAAAAAGAAATGTTCTTTAAGTTTCCAAACAGACAAAGAAATCTATAAAGGTGAGTTTTGAGTTCTTCATTCCTCAGCTTCCTGATTGGTTCCTGCTTTCTCTGTGGCCAGGTTTAGGTCAGCTATGAAGCTGGGGTGTATTCCTGAGTTCCTGGTGAAATAAATTTATAACAAAATGGCCAGTACTTGCCTAGCAGCTGGTTAGAGGTTTTCTGTTTTCTAGAATGAAATCATTAGCATTTAATTATAACTTTTGAAAGTTCTAGATACTCTCTGACCTTCATAATTTTTCAGTACAGCCTCTGTGAATGTACCACTTGGAAAAAACCTTCTTGCAATAACAAGGCTGGACCACAAAGCCTTCTAAGCCTGGAGGTCCCTTCATTTTGATAGGACAAGGACTGCAAGCTTGTCCGAGCAGAGGCAGGCAGTGATAGAGATCATCTCTTCATTGATGGCTGCCTTGGTGGAGGGTATAGCATCCTCTCACTCTTCTAACCTCCTACAGCTCAGCACCAAATCTTCCTTGTGCCTGTGGCTGGAATCAACAATGCAAAGTTTACCTTCAAAGGTGCTGTTCTTTAGGATTTGGGAGAACAGCCTGCAGCATGTTAAAAACATACTTCACTGGATCCGTGCTGGGGCCAAAGCAGGGCTCAGAAATCTGACAGACTGTGTATGATGAAACACGGGTTTAGTATCAAAGACCAAAGCACTTCAGTGCTTGCCCAATCCTACCTAGAAGTGTCCTGAAAGCCAAGAACTATCTTCTTGAAGCATATCCAGCTTGTCCCTCAGAGGTTCATGTTTTACATGGGAAACTTTGTCCCCAGTGTAGCATACTGATGTGGTAGAACCCCTAAGATGTGGGACCTCATGGATGTCATTTAGGGCATAGAATCTCCACCCTCAGAATAGACTGATGAAGGGCTAATAGGATCAGGTAAGCTTTCAAAAGATTGGGTTCTTATAAAGAAACCTGGTACTTCCATTAAATTCTTCATCCCCTTCCCTGCTCTTCATTCTTATCCATTCCCCTAAGATGGTGTTACCATGCATCAGGATACTCTCAACAGAGCCGAGAAGATTCTGGGGTTGTGCTCTTGGATTTCCTATTTTCTTCTTAAAGTATCCAACTTCATTATAGCAACATAAGGTAGATTCAGGCACCCAACATCTGAAGGCATCAACCTTTCGTTCATGAAGATGGAGGATGGTCTCTCACAATCTAATGTGGTTCTCACTACCACTCAACTCTCTTGTTTTGGGACTTTGCTTCCTCACCTTTCCTATGACTGAGCAAAGCATCGGGCTGAGAAATCTAGAGCCTTTCTTCACGTTTTTCTACCCCCAAAGTCATACACATGTGTTCTTCTGGTTTTCTGCACATCAGCCGTGTGGATATTTGAAAACAGTGATCATCACGTAGGACCAGAGCAAAGACGTTCTGGAAGCATTCCTGCAGGTTTTTCTGTCTAAGATGGTTATTTAAACTAAAATTTATTGAAGAGATTTCTATATTCTATACCCTGTGCTTAGAAAATTTCTGGTTAATCTTTATAACTAAACTACTAAGCAGACCCTACCAAACTGTCACTCTGTTTTCCCAAGAAAAAGAATAAAAGACACTCATAAAGTCGAATAAGTTGCCTAGCAGCCTGGCATAGTCAGTGGCTGAGCCAGGACAAAAAGGCAGGAGCCTCTGATCCCGAAGTGTCCCACAAGCTTCAGAAACATGCGCTGTGAAAACAGGATGGGGTTACACCTGAGAGATGTAACTACCATGGCCTGAGAAAAATTGCTTCCTGGTAGCCATGGGCCTGGAAAGCTCTGCTTGGAGGAAGAGCCCTAGCTGAAGTAATATGTAAAGGCATTCTCCTGCTGGCATCCTAACACTCCAGGGTTTCCTTAGCAGAGGATCCTTGGGGAATCCTCTAGCTGATATAATAGCCAGCCTGAATCTTGTTCTACTGATGAAGAAATGGAGGCCCAGAGAAATGCAGTCACGTGGCCAAGATCCCTTCATGCAATTGTTCTCTTTCATTCCTTGGAAATATGGTTCTTTTGTGTTGTATGTTTAAGGAACTCCCCAGATGTCTCAATAAAAGCACAATGGCACGCTTCTCTTTTGTGTCCCACAAAGGCTTTTCTCTAACCTGGCTGCTTTCACAGACATAGGCAGGAAATCACAAGATCACAGAGAAGCTAATTAGCACATATGGAGACGTCTTCACCCACATCTGGTACCCTCATTGCCAGAGTCTTAACTGTGATTGGAAGATCATAGCCCCCACCCCCAGATTCCAATATAAAGGTGATGCAAAGACTCCAGATCATGTTATTAAACCAGCTGATGGAGCAGAACATGCAGTTCTATCTCAGTGGTACCACCACTCTAAGCTCACTGCTCCTGGCATTGAAAGGCCGGCCACCTTGCCACCCAGAGAAGATGGATCAAAGAATGACAAATACTCCAATGATAGGGGGGTTGTATTTCATGTTCGCTCACAGAAGTTTGAAGCAGAGACCGTGAAGGACCTCTGCTTCCTGGCTCGCTCTTCATTGTTTGCTCAGCCTGATTGTCTTGCCTAGAACCTTGAACACATGGTGACCAGACATGGCAGGAGCAGACATCTATGTCATGTCCTGGATGGGTGGGACAGGAAGCTTTTCACCTTTGTGGCTGGCCCTGGGTTTTCATGGGTGCCCTTTATGAGTCCAAGGACTTTCTTTTCTGTTCTCATTTTAGTGAATGTTTTTATGATAATGGAGTGTTGAATACGGCCCAAAGCATTCCTTGCTTCTATTGACCCGGCCATGTGGGTTCTTGTTCTTCAGCAACATGAACAGAACAGATCTGTTATGCAATGGTAAAACAACCACACATTCCTAGGATGAGCCCCACCCATCCAGGATGGTTAATTTTATGTGCCAATGTGACAAGGCCGTTGGGCGCTCAGATACTTGGGGAAGCATTATGTCTGTGAGGCTGCCTCTGGGGGAGATTAAAGATTGAATCTGTAGACTAAGCAAAGCAGATTTCCCATCCCACTGTGGGTGGGCCTCATCCAACTCATCCAAGTCTTGAATGGAGTAAAAGACTTAGTAAGAAAGAGTTCCCTTCCTCATGAGCAGAGACATCTGCCTTCGTTTGCTGTTGGACTTGGACTTGACTCAGGCTGGAGTGATTCCATTCTCTCTCACCAGTGTGGACTCCTCAGCCTCCGAGACTGCATGAGCCAACCAAGTTCAGGCCTTCTTGAATTACAGTTACTAAATCCCTACCTACCTGGAATGGTCTTCTCCCACCCCTATTCACCTAGTTTATTCCTAAGGGGACAGTTTGTCAAACTGTCTCGAGATAATTGGACTTTCCTGGTCGACGTCATATAGACCTTGTCCCCCAGAATGGTAATTCTGCAGAGGAGGGGCTAACCTTTCTGGCTTCCTCCCCCAAACAAGCCACCATCAGCTCTTACCAAGGAGTCTGTAGGAGTCTCTCCGTCTCTACCTTTAACCTGCCTCGTGTTCTTTCTCCGAGCAGCCTCATCTCTCCATCCCTGACAGGATCAGCCCTTCCCATAAGCACACCCTTTCCTTGAGGAATGCTCTTGTAATGCTCTTTGCCTTTGTACTAATCCCTTCCATATGGCACGTTCTTTCCCCCCACGGAGGGCCTCCAGATTCATTTCTTTATTTCAAATATTTATGTAAATGTTCCATGGAAAGTGACAGCATCCCAGACTCCATTGTCTCCTAAAACGTCCGATGGTCCCCACAGCTTTGCATGGGACTCAGTTTCACCACTGTTGCTCTTCTCACTACACGAGAGCAGGCGCCTTGCTATCTGCCCTCTGCAGGGATCGGGTTAAGGGTGTCCTCACAGAGCGTTGTGTGCTGCAGGCTTGGCCTCCATGGCGGAAGTGTCTGGCAAAGTTAAGTGCCCCCCCCCCGGATGTTAAATGGAAGCTAAGGACTACTACCATGGCTCCTCCACTCACATGCGCTCCCTCAAAGTTCCACCAGCTCAAGGCATTGCCGTCATTATTGCCCAAGGACTGGAGTGTGAAACAAGCTACGTGAGAGTGAGCATCACCGTCACCTGTGTATCTTTGTCTTCTCCTTTCCGTAGCTTAGACTCTGGAGGGCCCTGCCGTGCTATTGCTTATGCCCTGGAAGATCTGGCCTTTCCCTCTGCCCTGGTCAAACTCCAACCAGGCTGAGATCCACCCTCTGTACAGCCGTGAGTGAGTGTGTCACGGAGTGAGGCTAAAGAGAACCACACACAGTGCTCACAAGTCCGACTTCAAAACCTTGGGCATTTTCAGTCCGGGTGGAGCCTTGGCAAGCCTCTGCCCCCTCACCCATCTATACACCCCGTTTACCCATTTACTCATTAACAACCATTCACAGTTTCTCCCCAGCATCCTCTCAGACGAAGAACTTTCTTCCTATTCCACTGAAATGACAAAAGCAACAACAAACAAACAGAAAAGAACTGCAGCTTCTCACTGACAAACCTCTGAACTCACTCCAGTTTGGTCCTGGGTACTCTGCCTGCCACTGTTACTCAGGCTGACTTGATGGGGTTCCTACCCTAGCCCACACTTCTGCTTTGTGTAGGGTCCCATGCCCTCTCATCACTGAGATATTTAATAATATATATATTCAATTTATATATATAAATATATATACACACACATATATATTTTATTTGCTGTTTTATTTTGTGTGCATTGGTATTTTTTCTGTGTGTACTTCTGTGTGAGGGTGTCAGATGTTTGAGTTACAAACAGTTGTTAGCTGTCATGTTGGTGCTGGGAATTGAACCTGGGTCCTCTGGAAGAGCATTCAGTGCTCTCAACCACGGAGCCATCTCTCCAGCCCCTCTCCTGAGATCTTTACTTCAGGAATTCTACCCCTACCCCCTGCCCCCATCCTAATTTTCTTTCTCTCGATAGGAGGATGTTGTCATGCTGAAATATCTCCCAGGTAAATGTTAAGAAAGGCTGTTTTGTAGCAAGCACACCCCCCTGGGAAACATGGCATGCCTCTGCTGTCCGTGATGGCTAAGCTCCTAGAGACGGGGCCTACAGCTCTACTCTCTACTTCTCGGATCTCTCTTCTCCCGATGCAGCGTGACCTTGACTCTCATTGTCATCTCTGCCTGCGTCTTCCTGTTTTACCCACTCTCAGTTCCAAGCCTCTGGCTAATTTCACTATTTCTTCTGGACAGTGTTCTCTTTCTCTGGTTCCCAGGACGCCAGCACCTTCTCTACACTCCTTCTGTCTTAAGGTTCCTTCTAGATTGTTCCTCTCTGTCACTGTAACCAGGGCTTGGGTCCCAGACCTTGGCTCCTCTCTATACATATGCATTCCCTGGAGAGATGACTATCTATTCTCACTCAAGACATCTAGAGCAATCCTTTTATAGGGGTGGGGAGCGGGGAAGCATTGTGGGTAGAAGACGGAGACTCACGCCTGCCCATTGCCCATCCTGTGCTCTGTTCCTGAGAGCACCCCAGCCTCTGCTCACAGCTTTCACTGTCAGTATCTGACCCAGAGCACTTTCGGGGCTGGCAGACTCATGGCCAACTATCTGTTTTCAGATGCCTTTGGCTTAACAGGGCTCTGGAGCAATTGTGCCCATTTCTCCTTCTGATTGAATGTCATAATACACTAAACAAAGACAAGCAGAACCAACAAACCAGTCAGCCAACCAACCAACCAAAACCAAACCACATTTAGTCGTCCTTGACTTCCCTTATTTATTTATTTATTTATTTATTTATTTTACACAATCTTTTCTCATTTTACATGCCAATCCCAGTTCCCACTCCCTCTCCTCCTCCTGCTCCCCACACCTTCCCCCATCACACTTCCCATCCACTCCTCAGAGAGGGTCAGGCTTCCCACAGGGAGTCAACAAAGTCTGGCACATTACTTTGAGGCAGGGTCAAGGCCCTCCACCCTATATCTAGGCTAAGCAAAGTATCCCTCCAAAGAGAAGGGGCTCTAAAAAGTCAGTTCAAGTACTCGGGTTAAATACTGGTCCCGCAGCCAGTGGTTCCACAGACTGCCCCAGCCATACAACTGTCACCCATGTCCAGAGGGCCTAGTTAGTTGGGCCTATGCAGGTTCCCTCACTGTCAGTCGAGTCAGCGAGCTCACACTAGCTCAGGTCAACTGTTTCTGTGGGTTTCCCCATCATAGTCTTGACTCTTGTTCATATTATTGTTCTTCTCTCTTCGTCTGGACTCTGGGAGTTTAGCCCTGTGCTTAGTTGTGAATCTCTGCATCTGCTTCCATCAGTTGTTGGATGAAGATTCTATGATGACAATAAAGGTAGTCATAAATCTGACTGTAGGGGAAGGCCGGGTCAGGTACCCTCTCCATTATTGCTTAGGGTCTTAGCTGGGATCATCCTTATGGATTCCTAGGTGTTTCCCTAGTGCCAGGTTTCTTGCTAGCCCCATAATGGCTCCCTCAATCAGATCTCTTTCCTTGCTCTTCCTCTCTATCCTTCACCCATCTTGACCATCCCGTTCCCTCATGGTTTCCTTCCCACTTCCCTTCTCTTCTCCCCCTTCCTTGCTGCCCTCCCACATACACTCCCAAATTTCTCAATATATCTTGTCTATTTCCCCTTCCCAGGGAAATCCATGTATGTCTCTCTTAGGGTTCGCCTTGTTACCTGGCTTCTCTGGGGTCATGGACTATAGCCTGGTTATCCTTTGCTTTATATCTAATATCCACTTATGAGTGAGTGCATACCATGTTTATCTTTCTGGGTCTCAGTTATCTCACTCAGGATTTTTTTTCTAGTTCCATCCATTTGCCTGCAAATTTCAAGACGTCTTTTGTTTTTACTGCTGAGTAGTCCTCCATTGTGTAATTATTACCCACCCACCCCCGCCCCGCTTATCCATTCTTTAGCTGAGGGGCATCTAGGTTGTTTCCAGGTTCTGGCTATTATGAATAATGTTGCTATGAATACAGTTAAGCAAATATCCTAATGGTATGAGTATGCATCCTTTGGGTATATGCCCAAGCGTGGTATTGCTGGGTCTTGAGGTTGATTGATTCCCAGTTTTCTGAGAAATTGCCATACTGATTTACAAAATGGCTGTACAAGTTGCCACTCCCACCAGCAATGGAGGAGTGTTCCCCTAACTCTGCATCCTTTCCAGCATAAGCTATTATTGGTGTTTTTGATGTTAGTCAATCTGACTGGTGTCAGATGGTATCTCAGATTCGTTTTGATTTGCATTTCCCTGATGGCTAAGGATATTGAGCAACTCCTTAAGTGTCTTTTGGCTATTTGAGATTCTTCTGTTGAGAATTCTCTGTTTAAGTCAGTATCCCATTTTTTAAATTAGATTATTTGGTATTTTGATGTCTAGTTTCTTGATTTTTTTTATATATTTTGGACATCAGCTCTCTATAAGATGTGGGGTTGGTGAAGATCTTTTCCTATTCTGTAGGCTGCCGTTTTGTCTTATTAACTGTGTCTGACAGAAGCTTCTCAGTTTCAGGAGGTCCTGTGCTACTGATATTATATTTAGGAAGTGGTCTCCTGTGCCCATGGTTGCTTGCCACTTTCTCTTCTGTGAGGTTCAGTGTGGCTGGATTTATGTTGAAGTCTTTGATCTTTTTTTGGGGGGTCTAGTCTATTTGGTGTTCTGTAAGCTTCTTGTACCTTCATAGGGATATCCTTCCTTAGGTAGGAAAGTTTTCTTTTATGATTTTATTGAACACATGTTCTGTGCCTTTGAGCTGGAGTTCTTCTTCTATCCCTATTATTCTTAGGTTTCGTCTTTCCATGGTGTCCCAGATTTCCTGGATGTTTTGTGTTAAGGATTTGTTGAATTTAACATATTCTTTGATAAATGAATCTATTTCCTCCTTCATATCTTCAGCTCCTGAGATTCTCTCTTCCATGTCTTGCAATCTGTTGGTTATGCTTGCATCTGTAGTTTCTGTTCATTTACCCAGATTTTCCATTTCCAAAATTCCCTTGGTTTGTGTTTTCTTTGTTGCCTCTATTTCAGTTTTCAAGTCTTGAACTGTTTGAACTGTTTGCTTCATCTGCTTGGTTGGTTTTCTTGGCTTTATTTAAGAGATTTATTGATTTCTTGCAATTTTTTGTTCGACTTGTCCTTCATTTCTTTAAAGCAATTTGTCATTTACTCTTTATGGGTCTCTAT
This sequence comes from Ellobius talpinus, assembly GCA_001685095.1. Classification (NCBI taxonomy): domain Eukaryota; kingdom Metazoa; phylum Chordata; class Mammalia; order Rodentia; family Cricetidae; genus Ellobius; species Ellobius talpinus. Next base: position 22,564 of record LOJH01005538.1, on the reverse strand, counting down.
CATCTTCATAATGTTACATTTAAGGTCATTTTCTTCTGCTTTTTCTGGGTTAGGATGTTCAGGTCTTCCTGTTGTAGGACTACTAGGTTCTGGTGTTTCCATATTGCTTTTTAGGTTGTTGAATGTCTTCTTGCATTGGTGCCTCCCCATCTCTTCCTCCAATTGGTACAGGCAGTGTCTTTGCCTCTTGGTCCAATCCTTGCAGTTGATGTCTGTGTCTCAGGGATCCTCTCTCTGGAACCGATCGTTACAGTTGCTGTCTGTGTTGTCTGTGTCTCAGGGAGCCACACTGCTTCGCTCTGTGCAGTCTCTGTCTGTGTCTCAGGGATCTGTTGAGGTCTCAGGGGATGGGTGGGTTTGGTGGCAGAGTGGGACTTGTAGATTATTGGGCCAGATGTGTGTGGGGGGTGCTGGAACAGCCTGCTTGCAGGAGTCTTTCCACTGAAAGGCTGGTGCAGCTGAGCTAGGTGGAGGAGGGGCTCAGGGCTTTGCCTAGAGCCTGGGCTGTCTACCTGTGGTCACTCACTTCTTTGTTCACTATGTGCTGTCACCGACTTCCCTTTCTTTCCAATCTCATGGTCAGTCAATTTCCAAGACTACATTAAATATTTAATCACTTATCATCGCCTTCGTAGGAATATTGCAATGGCCTAATTAACCTCCTAGCTTCCCCTTATGTCCTTCTATAATCTATTCTAGACAACAGATAGCATGCAGAGACATTTACAAAATGAAGCCCCATTATCTCTACCATGTCAGTCCTCTGTCTTAAGTCCTGTCTTACCTGTGCCTCGGCCATCTGTGTGATCTCATTTCACCCACCTCCTCTCACCTGCTGCAGTCAGACCCAGTGGCCTCCATGACTCCTCTCTCACATTTGTGTAAGGGTCTTTACATCATCTATACCCTATGCCCGGATTCTAACCCCACCAGTATCTACCTGGCTGGTTCCCAGATTCTGTCTGGAGACCGACTCAGAACAATGTCTATAAAACAGAACAGACTTCCCACCCATCTGCATTTCCTTGTGCCTCTTTTCCCTCCACAGCACCCTAGTCTTAGCGATATGCCTACAGCTATCTGACCAAGATCTGTGTCGGCTTTTTACAGGGGATTACATTCATTTCAAAGGCAGTCCTTCTGTCTGACTGAGTTCCACTACAATGAACACACAGTGACTGTCACAGAATCCACCCTCTTACCGCAGGCTGTGTGGATATGAGAAGTCATAAAAAATCCAAAAAACTGGTATTCATCAACAATTCATTCCCCACAGCAGAAAAAGGACCTAGTAAATTATAACTGGACTTAAGGGAGGTGTACAGTCATCAAAATGGGAGGAATTGCTCACTGGTGCTACTCAAAGCATGCAAACAATTTTTAAAGATAGAGTTCTGACTGTTAAAAGATACACTGGGGAGCGGGGGGGGGCAGCTTTTAGCCACCTAACAACCCAGGAAAAGCAAATTAAAGGAACTCCGGGATACCACTTTCCTGGTACAAAATTAGCACATATTTTTCTTTAAGCACAACAGCACTGGGCTGACCCTTCCTCCATGGGATGCAACTTGATGTAACATCTTTGGGAAGAAACCGAGGAAGCTGAGTCTTGTTTGCATCCGAATGTTCTTTCTTTTTGCTCTGAGACTTCTCCTGGGAGCAGCATTTCAGGATATACCAACAATAGGGGAATGAAAGACAAGAAATATAACTACTTACATGGCAAAGGCACGGAAAGCATGTTTATTAGGAGGTACCCACACAGGGTATGGAGGTTGCCACATACTTCTTGAAGGAGCCGTTGGAGTTTTAACTTTTGCTCAGAACACATGGACTTAGTGCTCTTTGCCTGGTTTTCCAAAGGCCCGATGAAGCTTCTAAGAGTGCTAGATTTGAGCTCTTTCAGTTACAAACCACTTACATTTCTCCACAATGTCCCTGTCTTCAGCATCAGCAGGATGCACAGTTATTGTTTAAACATTTTAAATGTATTTATTTATACAAAGGAACAGGCTCATTGAAACATTTTCAACTGTGCATATAACAGACTTTGTTCCTATTCATGTCTCACCTGTCTTATCCCTCTCTCGTCCCCTTCTCTTACAGTCCCCTCCTTCTGTGATGTTTTTACCCCGTGGATTTCATACGTAAGAGAAAAAAATGCAATACGTGTCTTTCTGAGTCTGGTTTGTTTTGTTTAACATTATGATCTCCAGTTCCACCAATTTTCTTATAAATGTCACAGTTTCGTTCTTCTTTATGATGAAATACTGTTCCATCTGTATACACTTTATTTACCCATCCATCTGGGAATGGGTACCCAGCATGACTCCATAATTTTGTTTGTGACTTACATCATGGTAAACATCTAGACACACAATTATTGAAGTGCATTATATTAGTGGTTCTGTACTTAATTTTTGATAAGTAATAATATTTAAAATCTACTCATGGGCATTAAAGCACATAAAATACTTAATTTTTTTTTACCACAATGCATCCATTTTTCACATTAGAAACAACCCATTACTGAAAAGTATGGTCAAGGGGGCTGCAGAGATGGCTCAGAGGTTAAGAGCACTGGCTGCTCTTCCAGAGGTC
>LOJH01005538.1:0-19886 GCA_001685095.1 Ellobius talpinus | reverse complement strand
CATGGAAGGAATGTTGTATACATAATAAATAAATAAATCTTTAAAAAAAAAAGTATGGTCAATAGGAAAAGCGTCAGGTTGGCCAGGCTGTCTGTTCTCAGGATGGCAGCTGGTGAGGTGCTGGACCCGGGGATCTGGAAGAGAGAAAGGACAGTAGGAGGTCCAACCGAGCCTCCTCTTTACCTATGCCCTAGAAACAGGTGAGCTGAGGTCAGTAGCAGAGTTGCCATAGCCACATGGTGCCCTCAGGTTGTAAGTACTAAGGTACTGAATCACACTCATGTGCACCAATGTGCACAGAGCTCTGCTTCAGGTCACCAGTGGTGTACTGTCCACTGACTTTCATTCAGGTAATTGAAAACATTTCAGATGGTTGTAGACCTAACATGACACGGAGAGGCACCATACTACAACGCCCCCTGTTGTCACATTTTGCAATCCAACAGTTCACTATCATAGCCATGAGTAAGATCCAAGGATCTTGATAATCTTGTTCCAGCTTTGCTTGAACTCGTGGGTGTGTGCACATATGTGTGTGTGCCTACGTGTTTGTATGTGTGTGCTTTTGTGTTGGTGGGCATGCACACCTGTGTGTGTACCTGTGCGTGTTTGTGTGTGTGAACATGAACACTTGTGTTGTACCTATGCACATTTGTGTGTTGTGAGCATGCAAACTTGTGCATGTGTCTGTATATGTGTACCTGTGTGTGCTTCTGTGTCTGTGAGCATGCACAGCTGTGTGTATGCCTATGTGTGTGTGTGTGTGCTCCTCTGTGTGCCTCTGTGAGGCATGAACATCTCTGTGTATTTTGTGTGTGCCCATGAGCACGTGTGCGTGCCTGTGCAGGTGCATGTATACCTATATGCTGGTTCTGTGCAGTTTTATCCCAATCGTAGGTTTATGTGTGCATCACAACAGAAAAGTGACAGAACAACCCATTTACTACCTTACTACCGTGATCCTTTCACAGACATGCCCATTTCCTCTCTGTGACCCCTTTCTGTCCCTAACCTCTAGCAAGCTCTAATTTGTTTTCCATTTCTCTAATTAGTTCAGCCAAATTATGTGAATGAAATTACATAAAATAGAACCACTTGGAATGGACTTTCCCCTTCTCGTTCTAGTTCCCCTAAATGTAAATGCATGGGAGGGATTTCCCAAGTGGTCACACATGTCCATGTTTGGTTGCATTTGTAGCAGAACAGCACTATATGGCACGGTTGCATCCGTTTGTTTAACCTTTCACCCACTGAAGGGCATTTGTCATCGGTTTTGTGCTATTATCGAAAATAGTTGCATGAGCATTGGTACAAAGGTTTCAGTATGGACTCAAGTATTCATTCCTCTGGCATGAATGCCTGGCCACATGATCATTTACATCTAGCTGCTTTGTCTGTTTGATTAGCTGCTTGTTGGTTTTTTTAAGAGGCCTTTTTTTTTTAATTTGAGACAGGGTTACCAGGCTGGCCTTGAACTCCCGGTTCTTCTGCCCTCACTTTCCCTGGGCAGGAATTACTGGTGCCCAGCTTTTGGGTGTTTAGTTTGACTAAAACTTAGCAAACTGTTTGCAGACTGCTTGTGCCATTTTGTGCCCCTGCCAGCAGCATACGGTATGAGTAACTCGATTTCCTCCTCTCCTTGCCAGTATTTGGTATTGGCACTATTTTTTATTTTATATTTACTTTGGCTATTTTGATATGTTTGTAGACGCTTTAATTGCATTTCCCCAAAAGTCAATGAGGTCAAAGGTATTTAGTGGTTTATTTTTCATCTGAACCCTTGGGGAAAAATGTCTCTTCATATCTTTTACACATTTTCTAATCAACTTATGTGTGCACGTGTGCTTCTTTAGAGGGCTTCTATAAATTGTGTATACAAGTGTGCTACTTTAACATTTTTTGTTTGTTTGTTTTTCTTTTTTAAAACTCTCTGTAGCTTTGGAGCCTGTCCTGGAACTAGCTCTTATAAACCAGGTTTGCCTCGAACTCACACAGATCCGCCTGTCTCTGCCTCCCTAGTTCTGGGACTAAAAGATGTGTGCCACCACCACCTGGCATTTTTTTGGGGGGTATGTTTTTTAACTTGACTATTATTTTAGAGAAGTTTTGGGTTTGTAGCAAAGTTGAACGGAAATAAAATAAAATAAGAGTGACGTAACATTCTTTCCCCACACAAGCACTCCTAGCCTCTTCTTGCCACCATCCCCCAGCAGACTGGGAACCTTGCTGCTATGGATGAATGTACACCGAAGCATTGCTGTCACCAGAAGCCCGTGGTTTATGTGAATTTCAATCTTGGTGCTGTACTTGGTGGTTTTGGACAAAGGAACAATCTACCGGTTGCAGTTTCTTTTTTTTTAATTTCTTTTTATTTTTTTTCCCATTGCAGTTTCAAAGAGTAGGTCCACCCTAAACAAACATTCCCTGTGCTCCCCCTCCATACTTCCCCCTCCTCCTCCATACCTGCTGGTGCATGCACATGCGTGTGCATGTACACACATATGTGTGCATGTGGAGATGAAAGGACCACCTCCATCTCATTCTTCAGGTGCCATTCATCTTGTTTTATTTATTTGTTTATTTGAGACAGGGTCTTTCATTTGCCTAGAGCCTGCTAATTCACCTAGGGGGCTGGGGCTGGCTGGAGAGCCCTCGGGATCCGCACGCTCAGCTTCCCCATTCCAATCCAGTGCCACTACATCCAGATATTCCTTTGCGGGTTGGGGGATATGGTACACAGGCCCTTCTGTTTGCAAGGCAAGCATTTTGCCGACTGAATTATCACCAGAGCCCACCACTGAGGTATTTTTAAGTCTCTATCACAGTTTTGCCTCTTTCTGGAATACCACGGAGTTGGGTTTGTACAGTCTTTAGCCCTTTTCAATTGGCTTCTTTCAATGAGTAATATGACTTTATGTTTCCTCCATCTCTTCATGGCCTGACAACTCAAATTTTAGTCCTGTATAGTATTCCAGTACTGGCTATAGTACTGTTTACTCTTTACCCACCGAAGAACATCTTACCCCCTTCCAGGTTTTGGTAATTATAGATGAAGCTATTTTAGCCAATCATGTTTAGGTTTTTGTACAGATAAGAGGTTTTAGTACAACTGGGTAAGAACCAAGCATGTGATTAGACTTTCTGCTAAGACAGAGTCTCCTTTTAGAAAAAATAGCTGCTAATTTGCCTTTGACACATTTGCACCCTCACCAGTAATGAGTGAGCAGGACCGTTGCTCAACTTCCTGCCCAGCACTCAGAGCTGCTGCTGTTCGGAACGGTCTTTCACTGCTGTTTTAACTTCTAATTCCTCAGTTTGCTATTGAACATCTTTAGATGTGTTCCCCTCCCTGTGTCTGTACAGGCCTCTTCAGATTTAAAATTGATTTTTTTTTTCAAGACAGGGTTTCTCTGTGCAGCCCTGGCTGTTCTGGAACTTTCTCTGTAGACCAGGCTGGCCTTGAACTCACTGAGATCTGCCTGCCTCTGCCCCCCTAGTGCTGGGATTAAAGGCATGCGCCACCATGCCTGGTTTGAGTTGTTTTCTTACTGCTGATTCATGGAAGATCTTTGTATTTTGGATATTATTTGTCAGGCATGGGTTTTGCCTGACAAAGTCTCTTCTGGTCTATGGCTTGTCCTCTCATTTCTTGATGCTATTTGGTTTTGCAATACTATTCCTTCCCAGGTTGTGTGGCTGGCTTGGGAATGTCTTCTCCCAGTTTGTAGTTAGTCTTTTCATTTTCTGCATCAAGGTCTTTTATAAAGAAAAACTGCTTAGTTTTTCTGAAGCCCAAATCACTTGGATTCCGTTATTTGTGTTGAATCCTACATTCCAGAAATTTCTTCTTCATTGTAAGAGGCAGCCAAAGAAAGAGGTTGGCTGCTCAGTGACTGGCAAGCTGGGGAGCACCCAGTGGGGTGGTTACATGGTTTCAACTCACTCACGAAAGAAGACCAACTCAAGCCCGGTGTTTCCTTCCCGTCTCCCAATGCTATAAGGCAAAGTGTCTCTGGCAGATGTCCCTCCCCTGGATGAAAGAAGAAACGTCTAGAAAGGGGGATCAGGCCAGGGGAAGGCACTCCTTCCCTGTGGGAAGAGTTCCTTTTGTCTCACTGAAATGCAAGGAAGCTGGGTAGCTCTTCAGGAATCTGTCTTAAGAATCCATGGCCAGAAGAAACCTCTGTCTCCACAGGACAGAAACAGGCATAGGTGGCTGGGTGACCAGTGAGAGGTCTCTCTTCCCCAGGATGTCCTCTCTATATCCAGTGGCAACAGAGTCCAGACCCTCACATGCCTAGAACAATTCCTTCCAGGCAGGTCTGGGGAACCCTAGACCCTCATCAGTACCAGATAAACCCAACCCAATAGAACCAGAGAGGCTGAGAAAATGAAGTGATATTGTGAGGACAGCCCATGCAAGTATCCTGTATCCCCAAACCCTAAAATGGGGGTCTCAACAACAATAAAATCACCAGCTATCCACGGAGCCAGGAGAGTAACAACTTGAAAGAAAAAGAAACTAAACCAAGCCTTATCAGTAGTAAAACAGAGCAGATGCTGGGGTTATACATATGACAAGAATTTTAAAGCTGTCATTGTAAACATGCTTCGACAATCAATGACCGGTTCTGTTGAAAGACAAAACAATTAATGAAAGATGCATAGACATATAAACATATATCTAATATATATCATACATATATAGTATATACTTCTAATGAAATATATATATATAGCATTAGAAACCATAAAACTGAAAATGCTTTTGTTATCAGCTTTATAATTTTACCAGGTATGGGCTCCATAGGAGAGTAGGGTGAATGAGAACAGAACTGGTAAAGGAAGAAATGCTAGTGGGTGAGGGGAGGGAAGAGGGAGCCGAAGCGTCAAGGACCTGTGACAACAACCAAAGATCCATCCACTTTTGTAGGTTTAGCCCCAGAGAACTCGGAGCTGAAAGAGATTTCAAACAATAACAGCTAAAAGCTCTCCAAATTTGGCAAAAGGCACAAAGCTCTAAAAGCCATAAAATGGAGAAGCCAAGTAAACGCCCAATGAAATGCGCTCAGAGACGTTCATTCCGGAACAAAACGTAACTAAGCTTCTAGAAAATGAAGATGAACTAAAAATCCTTGAAAGCGGCCGGAGGAAAATGCCGCATTCCCCAAGGCTAGCGCTAACCTGAAGACAGCGAATTTCTCATCCCCAGGACTCCAGGGAGGCAGGAAGCAAATGGCACATTTTTCAAATTCTGAGAGAAAAGGCCTGCCAGCCACAAATTCTGTATCTGGTAAAACTATCCTTCAGCAGTAAATGGGAAACATGCTGCTTGTCAGATGACGGAATGCCCAAAGAATTTGCAGTGTGAATAGCCGAAGCCAGCTTTCCAAGTGGAAGCCTAATGATAAAAGAATCTTGGAGCATCAAGAAGAAGAAAGGAAAGAAGAAGAAAAAAACAGCAGAAAGGGAACTTCTGGAGGCTATCTATAAATTTCATAAATTGTGTTTGACTGTGGAAACAAAAATTTGCCATTTCATACTTAAGTCAAAGGAGGGGATGGAGGGAATTCCCGGGCAGTAAGGTGACCATCCACATCTCACTTGAAGTGGCAGACTCTAGACATCGACAGACTCTACGTCATGCTGTGTGTCACAGTTAGCTTCCGCTGAAAACTGGCACAAGCACAGAGCCATCTGGGAAGCAGAAACTTTAACTGAGGAATGACTTCCATCAGATTGGTTTGTGGGCATGTCTATGTGTCATTTTCCTAATTGCCAATTGTTGGGAGAGGGCCCAGGCCATAGTGGGCAGTGCCATCCCTAGGCAGATGGACCTGGACTGTATAAAAAAGGTATCTGGCCAAGCAGTGGTAGTGTACAATCCCAGCACTCAGGAAGCAGAGGCAGGCAGAACTCCGTAAGTTCAAGGCCAGCCTGGCCTACAGAACAAGTTCCAATGTAGCAAAGGGCAGCTAAGGCTACACAGAGAAACCCTGTCTGGAAAAGCAAAACAAAGAAGGTATCTGAACAACACGAGCCTGGAACCAAGCCAGGAAGCATGGTCTCTGCTTCGGTTCCTGCTTTCAGGGTCCTGCCTGTAGCTTCTGACCTCACTTCCCTGGGTGACGGACTTCAACTTATAAGTCAAGTAAACCCATTCATCTTCCAGGTTGATTTTGGTCAGTGTTTTATCAGAGCAATAGAAAGCAGTCTAATGCAATGTCCAGAGCAAGGCCCATGTAGGAACATCCCAAACAAGTCAAGACAGAACCCTGGAACTGTGTGGGCAATCTACAGGAAGACAACTGGGGAGAGACGGGGAGAATAACAAGAAACAAAAACATGGCAGATTTAATCTTTCATATATCATGATATGCCCAAACTTATAGTTGGGGACTTAACTAATTCCCTCTTTGCAGCTGAATTTCTAGAACGCAAACTTATAGTTGGGGACTTAACTAATTCCCTCTTTGCAGCTGAATTTCTGAATTAGTCAAAAGAAAGAAAGAAAGAAAGGAAGAAAGAAAGAAAGAAAGAAAGAAAGAAAGAAAGAAAGAAAAATATATTCACAATACACTTGACCAACAGGATCTAATATTCAAAGAACCCCCTCCCCTCTGCCCAGTATCAGAACACACATTTTTTTTAAGTATGTGTGGAACATTTCCTAAGACAAACCATATCCTGGGCCATACACCAAATTCCCAAATTTAAAGGCTATTCTATTTGACTATCATATAATCATGCCAAGACTCTGTAAGATAAAAAAGGAAACAAACAAACAAACAAAAAAAACCCAAATCAGAAAGTCTTTAAACTTGGAAATCAAACAATTCATTGATGGTAAATAATTCATTGGTGGGAAAGGGCCGTCCCAAAGAAGATATGAGAACATGTGCAATATGTGAAAATGTTCACCAACTTTTAGCTGCTCTTGAGAATAAGACTCTTTTCTTGTGTGGGGTTAAATAAATTTAAATATTTGGGGGGGGGTTGAGACAGGGTTTTTCCATACCTTTGGAGTCTGTCCCAGAACTCTCTCTGTAGACCAGGCTGGCCTCGAACTCACAGAGATCTGCCTGCATCTGTCTCTGGAGTACTGGGATTAAAGGTGTGTGGTACTACTCCCTGGCTAGTTTAAATACTCTTTTATTATATGGTTTAGATGCTGAACTGTGGATACACAGCCTATCAAGCTTCAAATTAAAATCGCCCCAAATGGCTTTAATCGCCACAATTTTAAGAGGCTCTAGAATAACAACACCCCTTCACAAGATGACATAATTCATTGGTAAGAGATCTCTGCCGTATTTCACACATGCTTAAACTGTCCGTTGAGAGACAGCCTGTGGTTGGGGTAGAGTGCATGGGGCCCCTTCTCTTATCATTTTACAAATTGTGTGCTTTCTCAAAGGGCCTGTCTGTCAACAATCCACACTATCTCCTCCTAAGTGACTTCATCTATTTCCATGGTTTTAGGTGCTGTCCAAGTGTTGGTAACTCTCAATTAGACAACTTTGCTCTGAATCCCAGATCCATTCATTCTGGAAACTCATTCAAACTTGCCATATTTACCCACATGTCTAATGGACACCATCCTGCCTGTCCACAACAGAGCTCAATCTGACCTCAAACCTGCTGCTTCCCTAGGCCTCTCACCTCTGTGTTGGCACCCTCAATTCACCCAATGCAAGCCACGAGCTTGACAGCCATACCACTTTCTCCTCTTCATTCATACCCATGACACCTACCAGCAGGCTCCGAGGACCCAACCAACGAGCACCTGTTTCCTCCCTTTCTCCTGGGATAATCCAAGCTACCCTCTTGCTCATGAAGTCCTGCAGTGAGCTCCCACCCTCTTCCCCTGTACCACTCACAAATAATCCCTCTGGGATTATTCTCCCAGGAAGAACCCTGCACTAAAGGCTGTGATGTTATTGCAAGACTGTGTTTACAGGTTCCAACGGCTTCTTATCACAGTCCCTTGGTTTACCCCCCTCATTTACCGTGTTTTCTTTAGCTAGAACAAGGACTTTAAGGCGTAATGCCTTACCTTCGCTCCAGGATGTCAGGATTTGGCCCTGAACAGGGGATTCCATGGACCTCCCCTGGATGAACCAATAAAGGCTGTGATGGTAAATGAACTGGCACAGGGTTGCACATCAGAGTACAATAAGATGCTGTCCTAGTTAGGCTTCTGTTGCCATGACAAAACACTGACCAAAACCAACTTTTTCCCATCGTTGAGAGAAACTGGGCAGGAACTCAAGCAGGAACCTGGAAGCGGAAACTGAAGCAGAGGCCATGGAGGATTGCTACTTACTGGCTTGCTCCTCTTGGTTTGCTCAGTTTGCTTTTATTAGAGCCCTCTGAACTCAGGGACTTGGCAAGGCAATCTACCGTTGAGCTGGACTCTCAGTCTGATGCTCCATCTTTGAATATCATGTTTCCTTATTTCTCAATTATATTCGGGGTCCTTTGTATTGTAATCCCTCTGACCCTTCACAAACCAGCAAGTTCTCATGCACATTTTTGTGAGTAATATTTTTTGGGTTTTATATTAAAGAAACAGAACATTTCCCTTTTTATAGATAGCATCTTAGAGCATTTTATATAGATGGCATCCTAGAGTGATTTATATGGATGGATGGCATCTTACAGCAAATGTGTTCCACCATGGTAATAAAGTCCTGGTTTTAGGAACGGCTCCTTGAGAGACCTGGAAAGTTCTGCTGGGATATAAAAACTGGCAATTAATTTCTGAATGCATGTTTGAGAAACTAATGAGCTTTGTATGTTTCCTCTTTTCAGAAAGAGGCTGACTGAGTTATGTTATTCACACATTTCAGGTGTGGATCCTAGTGAAAGTGGGCTTACTTAGGCTTAGGTCAAGTACTGTGAGAGCCAAACACAACCCGTCTACAGAAATTAAAGTCATGAACAGAGCACCACTAACAAAAGCATTTTTCTTTGAATAAAAACGAACAATAAACAGATATAGTTGCTGGGCGCATGCGTATACACAGATTTGCCTTCCGTCAGGCAGGGACCCCAGAGAAGGTGGTGGCATATTAATTCCAGGAATATGTGTCTGAGAGGAGAAACACAGAGCGTGTTTTGTGAGCAATTCCTCTTAGGGGCAGAGGTCCAAGTCTGCTCTAGGGGTGGTCTTGAGGCCACCTGGATAAGTTGGGTTCCTTGCCAGTTTTGAAACTGGCTCATTTCCAAAAGTCATTAGGGGAAGGTTAAAATAGAGAAGGTGGGAGGGAGGAAGGGAGGTCAGGCTGTCTGTCTGAGGAATCTGGACAGAGTGGACGCTCATACACTCCAGGGCTCTGCAGATTCAGGGTAGAGTTAGAGCCATCCACCCACACGGGGCATGAATGAGGCCAGTGCTGGATGAGAAGTAGCTAAACAGTTCAGAAGTGGGAAGAGATGAGGAACTACAGAGGTGGCAGCAGGCCAACAGAACGGAGATGCTGAGCCAGGCCTTTACCAGTGTGACCCGCTGGGCCTGACTGCTGGAGAAAGACACCTTGCTGCACAAAGCCCTTGCTCCTGGGTGTCCTTATTATCTCTGCTCTCATTCACATTTGTCTCCAGGAGACAGAGACCAACTTGGGTGTGAGTTTTCATAACCCATAACTGGACCATCGGAAGTGTGTTAGTGCCTGTATTCCAAAAGACACTTGGCCTTGGCTCTGCAGGCTGGGTGTGCATTCGGCTCCTGCTTGCCTTTCTGCTTATTTGCGGGCACTTGTCGTCCATGCACTAAGAGATGAGAGAAGAGTCAAGAAGCAGAGTCTGCCAGAAGGGGGAAACACGTGTGTGTGAAGATATGCCAATCGAACTGCAGTGATATGTGTTCCATTGCTCAGGCTGAGCAAACTGGAGGAAGACCGAGAAACACCAGCCCCAGTGCATGTCCAGGGAGCATGCTGGTGTACACTACCATGGGTTTACAAGTTAGCAATATCCGCTGGATGCAGATCACATGTATAATTTATCCCATGTTTCCACCTCTAAGATGCCAGCCTCTACGACTGCCTATGAAGGCTCAGACTTAAGGATGCACTTTGTTTCCTTTTGAAAAAGTTGGTCATGGAAGCGTGGAGGAGTGAGTCAAGCAAATCCCAAGGACAAATATTAAATTGTGCGTTTCCATGGTGGAATACGATACAGCCTATCCTGAGAACACGCTGGGGCTCTGTGTATTGACACGAACAATAAATATGTTGTCACAGCAGCTCTGACAGGAGGAGCCCACACCCAGAACAATCCACAGCAACAGGAATAGGGAGTGAAGCAGAGACCTATGCTCCCCGTCCCTGCGCCTTTCATTAGTCTCTCTGTAAGTTATACAATTCCTGTAAATGTCCCAAGTCTCTAAAACTTGGTACTGTGTAATCAGAAGGCCCATCCCCCTCTACTCTGAATCAAACATGTCTTCAAGCACCGGACCTTTGCAGGGGTTGTTTTAATGCACTTGAGAACATGTGGGCCCATGAGGAGATGGCTTTACAGAGGCTGAGAGAGATACATGCCCTTTGTGAGTAAACAAGGCGAGATGAAGGCCCATCTGTGGGCCAGCTCTGCTTAGATCCCGTGTTCAATGGCAAGAAGATATGTGCCCTTAAGAATGGTTAGGTTTAGCCAGGCGGTGGCAGCTCGTGCCTTTAATCCCAGCACTTAGGAGACAGAGACAGGTGGATCTCTGAGTTCGAGGACAGCCGGCTCTCTACAAAGAGAGTTCCAGGGCAGCCAGGGTTACACAGAGAAACCCTGTCTCAACCATCAACCCCAAAGAAGAAGAATTAAGCTTCCTGAAGTGGCTTCTTCTTCCGCAGTGCGCATTTGAGCGGGGACTCTCTTTTCAGCTTCCCTCTAGTTGAGCCGGGTTCAGCACACTGTCAAACGGGAGGGGAGCTGGCGTGGTGATGTCTCCAAGCGGGGTCAGATGTAGGGCACATGCTGGTGACATCAATAAGATGCAGGATCCCAGACTGGATAGGTGTCCTCACAGACTCTTTCTAGAATAATCTATGTGTCCTCCCCTACTTCAGGACGTTTCTGCTTCCCCATCTCTACTTGTTGGAAATAAATTACAGGGGAAGGCAAAGAGATAGACAGACATGCTACCGGGAAAATGGACGAACAGTGAAGGGACTTGATCAGGGGAGGGCAGCCAGAGATGAGTTCCTTTGGGTGCGAGTCACACTAACGACAAAGTATGAAAAACAGGCCATGGCCAAGCGATGTGATGACTGACACACAGCTACAAACCAGTGACCCCAGAGGACCACTCCACTCTACAACGTGGCCATTGATGCAGCCCAGGTGCACACAGCCTCTGCTGCTCTCATTTTCCCTGCCTGCCTGGCCTCCCTGGTGCTCAGGAAGCTGTGCAGTCAATCCTGGCTGTGCGTGCAGAACTCCACAGCAGGTCAGGAGTCTGGGGAACTGGAGGACTGGACTGGTTCACACTGTAAGTGCAGTGTCTGGAGCAAGGGCAACTTTGCAGCCTCAGAGTCCTTTGGGGATTGGCTTGCCGAGCTCACAGCTTTCCTAACTTCTAGGATCGGGCTTGTGAGGAGGATGAAATCACCTATGATGTTAGAGCCACCATCGCGTGTTTGCTGGGCACTCTGTGACAGCCCGTCCTTCCTAACAACTGTATGGACGGGACTTAGAGAGAGTATCACTCACATGGGACAGTTAGGAACTTGTCTAATGTCACCCATCCAGAGGGTACCAGAGTCTGGACTCAAATGTAAGCTGTCTGCTTCCCATCATTCCACTAACCCTGCCTTTGAAGACTGCCTTTGGCTCTTACCAGATGTAGCCCCCATCCATCTCCATCTACCTGCTTCCCTGCCCCTGGCCACCATAGAATTCTCTGGTAAAACATCATGCCCAAAGCAGGATTTCTACTTCTCTCTCTCTCTCTCCATGATGCTCCTTGGAATACACCAAGAGGTCAATCCTAACACATACTCAAAAGCCAATGAGAAACCTTAGTGGTAATTGCAAAGAGATCAAAACAACCACATCACATCATCTTTCAGTGCCTGAGGGAGCAGCTGTAGTTGTTAGGCTCTCTGCCATGAGTCACCGTGTGTATGAGTGAGGCTTCTCACCTTCAGAGGGTTCAGCCTGCTAGTCTGGCCTCACATTCCTGCCTCTCAACTCTTCTTCGTTTGGGTTATGCCAGCACTAGTTACATTGTAGGGGGAGCGGAGGAGTCCCACCCACCTTCTGATAGATGACAAGGTTACAGCATTTCTATATGAAACTTTGTATACAAGAGAATTACACATGGGTCAAACTCTGGGAGACACCATGTGAGGGAGTTACCTGATGCTGCTTCTTCTGGAAACTGAAGCTATCTTAAGATGCAAAGGGGTTTTCGGAAACCTGTGGAAGAAGAGGGTGAAGAGGGGGCTTTAGGAGGGGACAGAGGGCAGGAGCTGGGGTTCTTAGTTTCCAAAATCATGTAGTCCAGGAAGAAGGCTTCATAGATGTCATGGGTTGAAGAATGTCACCCCTCAGCCACATTCTGATGTCCCAAACCCTTCTATAATTTGAATCTGGAATGTCCTTGGAAATCTCATGTGATCTAAGATTTGACCCCTGTCCTGTGGCAGTTTTGGGAGGTGTGTTGGCCAGTTTTGTGTCAACTTGATACAAACTCTAGTCATTTAGGAAGAGGGACTCTCAAGGGAGAAAATACCTCCATAGGATTATTGTAGGCAAGTCTGTAGGGGCGTTTTCTTGTTGATGTATGAGGACCTAGCCCACTCTAGGTAGTAAGAAAGTAGGCTGAACAAGGCATGGGGAGCAAGTCAGTGAACAGTGTTCTCTGCATTAATGCCACCCTCCTGGTTCTTGCCCTAAGTTCTTGCCATCCCTTCCTTCAGTGATGGATTGTGACCCGAGAGTTTATGCCCTGGAATAAAGCACCTCCTTCCCACGCTGCTTCTGGCCATGGGGTTTTATCACAGCAATAGAAACCCTAACTAAGATAGGACATAATGAAAATCTTTAAATAGTGGGGCTTCATGGCAACCTTTCGAGCACTGAAGGAGGTGTCCTTGACGGAGACTGTGGGACACCCCAGGCTCCCTCTTCTTCTTCCGTTGTCCTTGCCTGAGGCGAGCAGCTCTGCCAGGCTCTCTCCATTACAATCCAAAACAATGGCACCAACTATCCATGGATGGAAACCTTCAAAACTACGAAACAAAATGTTCAATTCCTCTTTATAAGTTGATTGGCTCAGGTGTCTTGAGGCAGTCGAGGAAGAGCCAACCAACAACGTCCCGTAACATCTGAACATCTGAACATAATCACATTTAGAACAGGGTCAGTGTAGACATAGCTGGTAATGCAGATCTCTAGCCATAAAAAAAGGGAGAGCTGGGGACTGAAAGGCTAGCTCGACTGGGAATGTACTTACCTTGTAAACACAAGCACATCTATTGGATCCAGAAGCCATCTTTAAGAAGTCAGTTGTGGTGGCATACGCTTAGAATCCCAGTGCTGGAGAGATGAAGACAGGAGCATCCCCATGGCTTGATGACCAGCCAGCCTAACTTAATTGATGGGCTCCAGGCCAATAGAGACCCTATCCCAAAAGAGGTAGACATAGCTGAGGTTGTCCTCTGACCTCCTTATGCGTGTGCATACATGTGCATGCTTACCTGCACATACACACACATACATGCACACATGTTACGGGGGGAACATCTGGACACACACATACAAAGGCAATGACATTTGATCATGAAGGTATCCACCTCCAAGGCACCGAGAAAAGCATGGAGTGGACCCTTGTGTTCAGCTGCCCATGAGTGAATGAATTCCTGCTACTGAAGCAATCTGTGGTATTTTGTGGCCATCCTCAGAAACAAACATAACTGCTCATTTTCCAAATCTGCCTGGGGAGTCCTGGACTTCCTCCCTCTGACCTCAGGTGTTTAGTTGCACTAATATGGCAAGGGGAGACTTACTCGCTTTCAGCCCGAAACACAGTCCTGGGTCTTGGTGCTTTTGGCTCCCTTCTGGAGGATCAGGCAGCTCTGGGCTTCCTAGAGAAGATACTTGTGTCTTAATTGACAGGCTTTAAATAAGCACAAAACCCCAGGGATCTGATACTCTAAGCACAAAATCCCAAATACTAGATGGTAACTAGATTAAATGCATATCAGTTACATCGAGCCGTGCTTTGCTTGGCTCTGTAATTGCCAGTTGGAAAATCAACGTATCTGACAAAATGACCTAACTTTCACTCACCATTCTTATGTCTTAAATCATATTGGAAAAACACACATTTGTAGAGTACAGGCCTCCAAACAAATAGAATCAAACCATGATGTCCTTTGTTTAAGGAACACATTCAGAATTAGGGCCATGAGAACATTCCCAATCTCGTGGCAATTTACTCTGATGACTTGATTAAACTCCGCACTCTAATTTTATCTCCAGACATTCTGATTTTTCTGTAATTTGATATGCATTGTGCTGGGTGAAAGTAGAAACATGCATTCCATATTTGAAGTTTTTCCCATGTCACCCCAAAAGCCTAAGGACTATGAGGAGCCAGCTCACAGACGGAGAAGCCTTGGATTCCTGTGGTTGGTAACAGCTCTGGAGGACCTTCACCCATGCACTCAAAAACACGTCTCCTTGCAGTTAAGTAATACAAAGCTATTCCCCCTGAGCACACTTAGTTGATATCTGTGGACCCCACTGCCTCGTTTAAGATGGCTTGAGGCAAGGGACAGTTTTCCATTTGTCCTCTGAGGGCCCTGCCAGGTCATGCTCGCAGTCAGGTTTTGTTGGCCCTTTTCTGAGGGACAGAGTGAAAGGCTGTAATGCAGCCTGTCTTTTCTAGTTTACTGTTTTTGACTAAAATCATAACATTCCCTCTGACATAATGACGGCATCAGTGAGACTTGGGCAAAGAAAACTCCCTGATGGAATAAATTTAGTTGCGGGAATGGAAACCTCTGCAGGAGACCCTGAAGCAATGATCTATGGCCTCTCAGGAGGTTGGGGGACAGATGTGGGCAGACGGGAAGCCCACAGGGATGGATACCCAAACTTTAGCAAGTCCCTGGCTGCTTCTCTTGCCACTTTATTCCTGTGTTGCCCTCCAGCACTAGGTGCATGGCTTGAGGGGCACACAAGACCCAAAGAAACCATAGGCTGAAACCACTGAGACTCTTACCCTGGAAGAACATTTCTGGTGAATGGTACTCATATCCAGATGTGCAAATAGCAAATTCCCAGTCAGTGAAAGAATACGCCATCCAATTTTAAGAATGCTAAAATCTCCTTTAGAAGAGCCCAGGACTTCGGGTATTTATATGGCTTCCCTCAGTGCAAGTCGTCCACTTACAAACTTAGAGTGGCTTCTGGGACGTTGCTATAATTTCTTGAGGTCCTCAGCTGACATATCAGTAGATGTTAGTCATTTTCCCAGTGTGACTTCAAAAGCAAACAAAGTAAAATGAAGGTCCTATAGAAAGTAATTTTGAGTAATTGTTTACGACACGAATGTCACACTACTACCGACAGAATCAAATGTTTATCTCTTTCTTTTCTTCTTTTTTTATAAAAAAAAACTGCCAACCAAGTTGAAAAATCCTTTTTATCCTGGCTACTGCTCAGGAGGAGGAATGAGGTGAGTCGGGCATCAGCTACAGACACCACAGATCCTGCAGACACCTCCAAGCTGCAACGCTCCCCAGGGATGCTATTAGTGTCCCAGGTTCTTGTACAGAAATGGAGACAGAGAAACTGATTGCTATTCAGATCAGCCTCAAGGCCAAGGCTGTCTGGGTCGGCATCGTCCATCGCCAGGTAAATAAAAGACGACCACTGTGGGCTGAGCACATCCTGGGCCCCCAGAGTGGAAGAGGCATAGGCTGCTTCCATAGCGAGTGTGGCTGATGTCTGTGAAATGCCACTCGCTAACCCCCACCTACCCACCACCGACCAAAGCAGTAACGGGTGCATCTTCAATATTTGGTATCACTCAGCCTCCTTACCACCTCTGCCACGCCTAGCAGTCACACGCTGAGCCTCTATGGAGTGTTCCAAGGAAAGAACTTTTTACTTGCTTCCTGGGAGATGGCCCCTCTATACAGTGACACTGTCCATCCACTTATCGGGACAGAATCAACAATAGCAGTAAGGTCACTGGCACCGTGACTTAAGTGAACTAACGAGACAATGGCTGACATTCACTGTGCCCGAGACTGCTTAATATTCATCATTTCAGTGTAGCTCTGTGCGGGAGTTAATACCCTCACTTTATAGGTAAGAAAGCCAAGACACAGGGAGGTTAAGCAACCTGTTCCAGGGTCACACAGCTTGGTTGGATGGTAGCTTTGGCAGACGACAAAGCCAAACCCTCCCCAATTTCCATAGTCTCAAGGCAGACAAGCACCTACCCACGCTGTACCTTTGCTCCTTTCCCTGGCTCTCAGGGGTCAACACAATCAATCAAGTCACTTAAAGAGATGCACTGTCTCATACAAAAAAAAATAAATAAATCCCTTTTCCTTGAGTATCAACTGGGCTTTATCTAACCCTCCATCTTCAAGCTGACTTGCAGGGAGCAGAAGGGCTGTGGTCCGTGGGAGTTCAGGGCCTCTCCTGGGAATGTCTGCCTGTGTAAGACTAAACCATGCCATATAAATCTTTTCCGGGGGAAAGAAAAGAACGGTTGTGCGGGAGTAGAGTTACTCCAGCTGCCAGGACCCCCTGTGCACAGCCCTGGGAGATCAGAGGGGAGCCAGACCGATTCATTCCTGGCCCAGAGGGCCCTGTGTGAAGCGAGCCCTCCTCAGGTTTCCAAGGTTTCCAGGAGGGCAGGTTGGCTGGGAGCCTTGCGGTGCTGCAGAGACTGAAGGATGCATTCTGCCATGTGGCTCTAAAGATAAGTTGAGGGCGGCAGACTGGATAACAAGCTAGACTCCCTTCTACTTCTGATAAGATAGAGGGCCTCTCTCTTTGAACGGGTTATTAATACCCTGCTCAGCCCTATGGCCAGGGGAAGAGTGGTGAGCCTGTTCCTTTCATCCAAAGAACCAGGGCCTCCCCGAGGCTATGGGAGGGAGGATACAGACAGAGCTGAGGGCCCAGGATACCACTCCACATCTGGGTTCTTTCTCGGGCTCCTGGGGGGTGAGGTGGGTGAGGGGGAGCTCAGCCCCAGCTTAGCCTTGAGGCTTCTGTCACAAATGTCTCCCTTGCTATGTAACCAGGTTTAATAAAACATGGATATTGTATAATAAATACTGCATTTTCATGAATCTGCCTGTGAGATCAAGTGCTGTGCTAGAAAATATTATGAAATATGTATCAAAATCTATTACAGCCTCCTCTGAGCATTTTATATAAATCGCTATCTGTCAGAAGGGTTTGTGGAAAGAATCCAGACTCACTCCATGGAAGGTCCAAAGCCTTTTCTCTGTTGCTATGAGATATTAATATATTATCATAACATTTTTAAAAATGCAAATCTGCCCCTGGTATCCACATACTCCGAGTGGCATCCTAAGAAACATGGTTTCCCTCTGCTTGATCAATGACCGCTCCTGCCCAGACTGCTCTCTGCAGGTCCCCTTGCCAAGCAGTAGCCAAACTCTGCTCGACAGTGCCCTCTACTGCCAGGGAATGAGAACTTGCTTCCTTAGCGCCAAGCTTCCTCTTTTTGAAGGGTAGGACCACTTTGCATCTTCTTCCTCCTTACAGCACCCTGCCTTCAAGTGTGCAGTAGCTCATTATATAATTGGTTAAGGGTGCTGTGGTCCTTCCCCGCATGTGCACCCAACTAGCTCCTTTCTGTGTTGTTCTCTTGCAACTCTCCGGCGTTTGTTTTTTGTTTTGTTTTGTCTTTTGTTTGTTTGTTTGTTTTTTTTCTGGGAAAATCTTATTCACGTTTCATTTAAGACCAAATACAACAAACCTCAGGATTGTTTGATGCAGATTTGGTGTTGGCGATTGACCATAAGCAAAGCACGTGCCTGTGTTTTGCCATGGAGGGGAAAGCAGCTGCTTCGGTGCCCTCCGTTTCTGAAAGTTGGGGAAAGTTCCTGAATAAGGCGTTCTCGTCTCTCATTCTGCTTCTATAGTGAAACCAACCCACACGCACTGATGGAAATGAACTTTGAACACACGGCTGTACTCAACCTGATTAGTTGTTTGCTGACTTTGAAAACCAAACCTTGTCACTGCTGGTCCTGTACAACTCATCTAGAAGACTGGCCTGGCAGGCTGTAAACTGCAATGGATCCGTAGTGTTCTGTTTGTGTATGGAGGATTGTCATGGGAATCACTACCCAGTTCTCTGCCGAGGCCTGAAGGTTTAGGACCATTTTTGTTAACCTCTAAGGTTCTTACTCGTCTTATTTTTAATCCAGGTACTGCCACAGACACCAGGTTTTTGCACAGATGTGAGCCAATTGCGTGGCTCACACCAAAGCTCCTCAAGACTTCCTGTCTCAAGGCTGAAGTGAAGTCAGCCCATGGGAACTGGTTTACAGATCTGTCACCTTCCTGTGCATAACAGTAGCACCCTGAGATGTTTAGCAGGGGGGACTCAGTGAGTTTTCTCTCTCTCAGGTAAAGGGTTCCAAACTCTCAGCCCAGAACATTCTACCTAGAGTCCCAAGGAGTGCTTCAGACAACCTGGGTAATGATGTCATCATTCCCTGCCCTGTCCTCCATACCCTAACTCCATGCATTTTGGGACACTGCATCCCTGAGTAAGTCACCTTCTCATTGGACCTCGACTTGGGATAGATTTGGAATGTCGCTAAATGGTTTCCATCCTGCACGCATGCGTATCACATGGGAAACCAGGAGGAAGGTATCTCCTCAGAGAAGCAACCTGCCAGCCTGATTCATTTTGCTCTGCTGGGTGCTCAGACTAGACACCCATAGGTGACACACCTAGAGAAGTTCCCATTTGCACACATTTCCACAAAGATGGTGAAAGACTCTTGATGGCTATTCTAGAATGAGGGCAGTTAATTATCCAGGTAACTTAAACACAGGTGCATAAGAGTGGTTCTTGGAGCAGGTGTGTCCAACCTGCTGCCCACAGGCAACATGCACCCCAAGGTAGCTATGAGTGTGGCCTAACACAAACACAAACTCTTAAACTTAGCTTACAATATGATGAAAGTGTTGTGTGTGTGGTGATTATTTTGTCACTGTATTACATGTGATAACATCCTGTCACCATGACAAAAGGTTGGATGTACCTGTTAGGCAACACAGAGAAATTCTGACAGCAATTTTCAGTTACCCACATCAGCAAGCACAAGGTCTTTAACTGGGTGAGAAGAAGAGAACCTATTGTCCTTTGGGCCTTTTTTCTTTTCTAGATTCTCCTACCTTAGAAAATTTGCACAGTCATTTCTATAATCAAAGTCGAGCCTCGGAATTTCATTGGCCTACCTGTGGAGAAAGCTTCACTTCTTCAAAAAGCTCTGCAAACTGCCTTTCTCTATTTGCAAGGTGGCGCCCCCTACAGGCTGCAGAGGGGGTCTTCCAGGGGGAATCATCTCTGATCTCTGATTCTTAGCTCCTGACTTGACCTGCTTCAGAAACTAACCAGGAGGTTCAGTCCCAGCCTTTTTTGTAGAGAAAAGTCATGTCCTGACAGGGTCTGAGCTAAAAAGGATCCCCCCTGGGGCAGAAACACTCTCCAAGTAGTGCTAGGGTCGAGGGGGATGAGGGAAGAGAGTCCCTGTCTATTTCCTACCTCAAATGATGAGCCACAAAGGAAAGACACAGCCATTTGGATGGTGTGGGTTTTATGTTTTTTGTCTCTTTAAGAGGCAAGCTACGCCCACTCTCAGTGACCCTGC
>LOJH01005537.1:17353-33977 GCA_001685095.1 Ellobius talpinus | reverse complement strand
ACCACCATGTGGTTGCTGGGAATTGAACTCAGGACCTCTGGAAGAGCAGTCGGTTCTTCTTAACCACTGAGCCATCTCTCCAGCCCTGAGCCTCATTCTTCAATACATCAGATCTGTTGTTCTTTCTCATTCCAGTTGGAGGTGACCCTGAGAAGTCACAGATCCATTGGCAAGCTGGGGAAAGTATCTTGAAAAATCAATCCCACCTTTCAGACAATCAAGTCGCTCCATAGCCCCCTTGTGGACTGATATTGCCTTGGTTCTGGGAGTGCCTTCCTCCACCCAGCCCCACCACATTGGCAGCTGCTTTCTGCATCCTGAGGACAGTGTCTCATCTTGTTAGATGTGAGCCACCAGGGTCAAGCCCGCATCCAGGGAGACAGCAGCGATGCTATAGCACTGGACGTTCCCAATACCCAGACCTCATCTGCGCAGATCCTCCCTCAGTGCTGTGGATGGCTCCCACAAATGCTAGTTTGTCTCAGTCTCCAAGCTAATAGAGTTAAACCAGCTGGTCAATTTCAACAGGCGCAGAACTGCAAGACGTTACTGTATTCTGAGATGGTGCTAATAAACTTTAATAGATTTCAGCTAACAATTTGTTATAAATTAGACATCAGGCTGCTGCTGAAGTAATAACTCTTGGCACTAAATAACAGGAAATCAAGCGCTGTGATGGGCTTCAAAACCACCTTCATTGATCCTCAGATTTCACTATTGATCACTGCCTACTCTTCCCCTGGCTTTAAGAAAACAACAAATTACTTCAGAATGCACCCCCAAAGGAGCCCAGAGCCCTCTCCTGTCACATTGACTCAGTAACTTGTTCATATAAAATGGCACCTGGACTCAGGATATGCTATCTTGGGTGGAGAGTCCAGAGTGTCTGGAATGTTCAAGAACATTCATCACAGAATGTCACTGTGGTTCAATTCTATTAAACAATTGTTTGAATACACATGTGTTAATTAGTCTGGGTTAATCATCGGCATCAGTTGGAGAACTTGTTTGGATCCTAGATATGATACTAATTACCTGTTGACCTTGGTCAATGCAGTGAACTTCACTGAACTTCAGGTCCCTCACTGCCTGCATTGAAGTACCCCAAAAAGAGAAGGGTAAGGCAAGGATCTCTCTTGAAAGTGCATCCAAACAAAAGCTGGGAAATTCAGTGAATCCCATGACCATCTAGGGCTCTGGCTTCTGCTGGTGTGACCTTCACTGTCTACTACTGTTAGGAGCGTTGGAAATGGTCACAAGGTCCTCAGATACAGACACATTGGCCTGACCTATCCCCTCAGCCCTCTTCCCACTCTGTTTGCATGAGGACCTAACAGTCCTCGGACCTAGTCTGTGGCCAGTGCCGACGCTTCTGTGTTGGTCTTCATAAGGGTTAGGAGATTATTTTATAGATCAGAATTATATGTAAGATCCTTATTATCCGAACATTTGCCATTTTTTTCACCGTCTCTAAGGCGTTTTTTTAAGTTTAACATCTCTGGGACTGTGCACTGCTTCTCTAC
This sequence comes from Ellobius talpinus, assembly GCA_001685095.1. Lineage (NCBI taxonomy): Eukaryota > Metazoa > Chordata > Mammalia > Rodentia > Cricetidae > Ellobius > Ellobius talpinus. The sequence continues at coordinate 32,454 of LOJH01005537.1, read as the reverse complement.
CACTGTTAGTCAGAGCTAATTAGCAGAAGCTGCCTTAATGTCGCACACAGTAATGGTGCCTCTTAAACCGAGGTCATTGCTGATCACATAACATGCAAAATTATGTGCCTATCATGAATGGTGCATGCCTTCTGGGTGGGGCCAGAGCAACACAGTCCTCACTCGAGGTATTAACATCTCACCAGGGCAAGAGTTTTAGAGCATCTCAAACGTAGCTTTGACATTTTGTCTACTGAGGGCAAAAGCCAAGAGCTCATGTTAAACTTAGGCTTGTTTTCGTGTTTCTTTGTCAGCTAACATGATGTTTTGATGTTCAAGTGGAAGCCTGATCTTGACAAAAGCATGTAACATTATCAACACATTTGTATTAAATCAGTTAAATGTGACAGCCAGTAGCCCTGCCTTTGAAGCATGTGAGTAGCAGCCAACTGAAGAGTTTCCAGTAACTTAGCGACCAGGGTCATCGATAGCTGTGATGATTGATATTTTTATTTTAATGATCACTGTGTGTATGTGTGTCTGTGTGTGTATGTACAAGTGTGCGCTGGCAAGAAAGTGCATACATGCCCACAGAGGGTATCAGATCACTTGGAGAGGAAATTACAGATAGTTAAGCCACCTGATGAGGTTGCTGATGACCTAACTCTGGTCCTCTAACAGAGCCCAAAGACTCCTTAGCCACTGAGTCATTTTTCCATCTTCAGTAATGGTTAATCTGGATTACCGACTTGCCTGGATTTAGAACTGCCTAGAAAACACACTTTTGGGAGTATCTGCGAGGGTGTCTGAGATGTCTCAGACCCATCCTGCATGTGAACACCAATGTCCTATGGGTTGGGCTGGAAGCCCAGAGTGAGTAAAACGGGAGGAAAGAGCTGAGCACTGCATCCCACTCATAGAGATGCCATGTGACCAACTGCCTCCCATTCCTGCCCCCCATGACCCATCATGCTTGTATCAATCCATGTTGATTCATCATGGCCACCCACAGTACCATCTATACTTGCAAAACTGTTTTCATGGAGTTAGGTCATTGTTACCGAGCTAGTCTGGAATGGAAAAAATACTAACAAGAACAATTTAAAAAAAAACAAACAAAAAAGCGGATTGTGAAGCTAGGAGGGGAGCAGAGAGCTGTCAGGGAGAAATCCCAGAAGGAAAATGGGGTTGTGTGTGGATATGATCAGCATTTATTAAATATGTGTGTGTGTGCAATCTCAAATAATATATAAATAAAATACATTTGAAAGTACTAATGAGCCAGTCACTTTTCTGATACGAAAAGTGTAGATTCTGAAGTTGATCCACTGAACTCCTGACCCACATATCCTCTCAAAGCTATTGGATTCTCCCCCCAATTCTGAGACAGGGTATCTCTGTCTCGGTAGGGGTGCAGCTATGTGGGAGGAGGTTTCCTAGGTGTATACGTTCATAGTTTGTGCCTTTGGTACATATAACCACCTACTGAAAAGTTCTGAAACGTGGCCTTAGGTTCATATGGAAATACTAGCTATGTGGCATTCGGTGAACAGTGACCGCCATGGGAATAGGAGAAGGTGACTTCAGGCTGACACTGGTTACCTCAGAACACTTGTCCTGACATTCCTAATTTATATCTCATGGAAGTGGAGCTGGTTATTTCCAAGGAAATGACCTCAGGCCAGCGGTCAATTCTTCAAACATTTCATTTATTTCCTCACAGCTCATCATGGCTCCATGATGGCCACAGAATAGATTTTCACAACTTTCCACCTGTGAGAGTGGGAAACATTGACAGGTGCATGGGGATTCTGCTGTGTCCCCTTCCTTCCTGCCCCCCACCCCGAAACAGACAGCAGCAGCAGCTCCTGTGCACCTCAAGATCACTCCTTCCTCCCACTGAAGCCTACGCTGGCATAACCCGGGTGGTCTCTGTACCGCGAACCACAGTCCCATAGCGTCCCAGACACAGAGAGACGCGCAGGTATGGCAACTCCAGATGAGGCCGCTTTAAGGCTCTTACCTGGGAAAACTGCTCTCAACGAACACATTTGTTGCTCATACATTATCTGTTGGCTAGCTACTCGTGAGCCCATCTGTCAGTATGGCACCAAGCCTGGTCCATTAAACCTCGTTGCCAATCACCAACAAGCTGCTTCAGCAGGCTGCACCTTCTAGGGACCCTTCTCTCCACCTCCCCTTGAGAAGGCTGAGACCACTAGCATTTTCACCTTCCTCTCCCTTAAAGGATCTTCAGGGTGAGACGAGAAAGACTTGTCCTTGGAGTCTAATCATAGCTGAGACTCAATACTTGGAGAAAGGGGCAGATGGTAAACTGAAGACTGTATTTGAACTGGGCGTGATCCCAGCCTGCTTGCACGGGAGGGGATGTGTATACGGTCACGGGTTCACATCCCCCTCACATCTGTAACAGTGTGGTGGGTTAGGGAAAGGGGACAGAGCCACCTACAGCATTGGCGATAAATTAACTGTTTCTATTGCCGTCGGCTATTTGAATCCGAGACGCCACCGCAAGCTCCTGTTTCAACATCGATCTCCAGCTGGGACACCATTTTAGAAGGCTATGGAATCTTTAAGAGGTTGGGCTGAGAAGTCCCATGTAGGTCACTAGGGGCAGGCCTTTGGTTCTCGTCATGCTATGCTTCCTGGCTAGCCTGAGAGAACAGCCTTGCCACACACTCCCAGCGCCATAATTTAAGCTGCCCTATCCTATTTTCTGGCCAATTTGGACTGAGCTCCTCTGAAACCAGGCATGAAGAGAAATCTTTCTTCTCCAAATTGTTGCTGTCTGATCCTATGGCAACAGCTCTCTCTGGTTCTATGCAGAATTTCCAGAAGCCATGGAATTCCACCTCAATTTTGCAACTTGCTAACAGGGGTACATTCTCATCTCTTGAGATATTTCAGGCCCCTGAAGGTGCTGGACTGAGCGAAGACGGAAGATGCTTGGGCGTTTTGGAGATCAACCTTTTCTACCTTCTCTTGATCCTGTGGAACATAACAAAGTCAAGGAAACATGCAAACATGTATTAGATGAGACTCTTCCATCTGAATTTGGTGGATTTCCCAACATACCTCTAACACACACACACACACACACGCAAGAACACATGAATGCACACACAATATGCACAATCTACACTCACGTACACATGCCTTCCTCTTGCACATGGGATGCTCTTAAACTATACATTTATTTTCTTGCAAAACATGCAAAAGCTAGACTAACAGACGCTAAAGAGAAGCATGGCAATCTCCTTAATTTGCCTTTCTGTTGCTGTAGTAAAATGCTGACCAAAACCAGCTTGGGGAGAAAAGGGTTTATTTAGTTTTCATTTCTATGCCACAGTCTGTCACTGAGGAAAGCCAGAGCAGGAACTCAAGCAGGAACCTGGAGGCAGGAACGGAAGCAAAGACCATGAAGGTGTTTATTTGCTCACTTTCTATGGTTTGCTTAGTTATTGTTTTTATATCTCCCAGGACTACCTGCCCCGGGGTGGCACTGCCAGCAGTGAGCTGTGCCCTTGGCCCACAAATGTCCACAGGTTGATCTAATGGAGGAAATTCATCAACTGAGGTTTCCCTCTTACCAGGTGACTTTGTGTCATGATATCACAAACCAACCAGTCTTGTAAAAGGTTCCGAGACACCCCCAGGTTGTTTAGGGTGCCTTATAAAAGCATCTGAGCATTTTGTTGTTACTGTTGACTCTTTTTACATCTGGGAAAGAGTTGTGACTTCTGGTCCTGTCCCATATGTACCTACTTTGGAATATCTCAACGATGGAGGGTGGCTGATCAGAATCAGGACAGGTGAAAAGTAAATAAAATAAATAGGAAGATTACACTCCACTTCTAAAATTCCATCTGCGTTAAGGATTGCACAATTCATGGAACATTTCAGAATATGAGGAACTAGCAAGCTTCTATGGGATGGTTGGCTGAGTCTCCTCCCTGGGATGTGAGGACCACTCTGAGATGGCTCACCATCAAATTATTCACCAGTAGCCCATTGTGGTGGTCAGTGAGTCATACTGACTGCTTCTCATCAAGGCCAAGGAAAAAGAAGGAGATGTCCATGAAGTTCTGTGCAGATAGTAAGCTTGTGGAGGGGGGAGAAGTATGTAGGGCCTGGAATGAAAACTGCTTCTAATATGCTGAGATGAAAGCAGACTGCAGACTCAAGGTTAGATGTACTGTGGAAGGTGGCAGAGACTTTCTGCTCCACGAAGATAAGGATCTTGTCAGTCTCACCAATCAGTATATCACCTACATCAAAGTGTATGTTCCATAGAAAGGGGGTACTCATTGATGGAATGAGCACGTGGACAAAGGTTGTAATTTTTCTGCCCAAAATGAAGTAAGTGTTGGCATTGCTATCCCTGTGGCAGAGGAAAGCGTAGTGCTCAGAATGGTAATGGGCAGAGGGGAAGTTATTTGATTCATGATTCCAGACTTGGTAGCAAAACCCCAACATGAATCGAATTGCCAGTGCTACAACACAAAGTTCACCTGTGTTTGAGAATATGCATGAAGAGGCAATGCCCGGAAAGGTCTGAAAGCTTAATTTTATACCACCTGTCAGAAGAAGCCTATTGATCATAAGCGTCAAAAGATTTAAATACGTTCATTCATTAGCAAGGTCCAGCTAAACAAGGGCATCAAAATTTTGCTCAGAATGTTATTCTAAGGAAAGAGCTGGCATGGGCACTAGTACTTTAACAGACAGATACGTTTGAAAATAGCTTCAACACCCCACAATGTTGGCTGGCAAAGTAAAGTGTGCTCCTTTCCTACCCTGTAATACCATGCAGCCATTGAATTGTCACTATAGACACATATTAACATAGACACTGTGCATTTAGTAGAATTAGGCTAGGCTACAAGTAACAGAAGAGAAAAATGGCATATGCTATAAAAGTCTCACACTTGTGTGCCTGTGTGTGTGCCCGTGCACGCATGCTCAATCCATAATACTCCATAGATCTGAAGAACTACATTCAGCAAAACAACTTTCTGTGGGACGACATGGTTTTTGGAGGTTACTGGGCTGTGAGAACTGCCTCTTTCAGGATTTCATGGCTAGGTCAATGCCATTTTCATGAGAGTGGGTTCCTTATAGAAGAGTGAGGTTGGCACCTTTTGTCTTTCATGCTTGCCTCCTCTTGCCCTTCTGACTCCTGCCATGGTTGTCTTGGAAATAAGACCTTCAACAGATAATGGGACTTAGAGCTTTGACCTTGGCCTTCCTTCCCAGCCTCCAGATTGTCTGGAATTCTGTTGAATGTAAATGATTTGCCTTAAAGAACTTTGTCATGGTGGCCCAAGATGGATGAAGTTAGCATCTCTCTTATGTGAATCTGAGCTATCATCCGGCTAGTCCATCGAGAATGGAGTTTCCAGATTGCTGTTCTGCGAGAAGTGCAGAATCCTTGGCACAGGGGAGCCATAAAGAGCTGAGCATATGAGTCTCTACACTGCCTTATTCCTGCTTCACAGAGGTCCCTGGGTCTCCACCAGGTTCAGAGCTGTTCTAGTTAGGGTGGCATGGGAAATCTCAGGCAGTGTGTTGAGGACTCCAGACAAGGCATGAGTATGGGACTCTAGAGGACCATGGCTTTTAGTTGCTGGTTTCAACTTCATTTGATGAACACACACACACACACGCACACGCGCACACACATGCACACGTGTGCACAATATCACAAATTGTAAACAAGAAACTTAACAAAGAGGATGAATCAGGTTTATTTTAGAATCTCCCAGAATATGTCCATGTGTAACCATTTTGTGTGAGTTCAGAGACATCCAGAAGTGTTTGTAAAATTTTTCCTTGCAAGCCCTTATTTACAGCCCCCTATGGAAGTGAGGCAGGCAGCCTTTGCTCATTCCTATGGACCCAAAGCAAGAACACATCCCCAGTCTTACAGGAATTCTCCTTTCAGTCACATTAGATAGACAAACTTCACTTCAGTCCTAGCTTTGCAAGCCATGGCCCCAAGCCAAGGTAACTAGCTGTTAAGAATTGGCTGTGATTGCTTCAAGAAGGGTTTGGGAAACTGGTGGAGTCTGAGCATCAGAGGATCCCACAGGACTGAGGTCAATGGGGGAATGGTTAGTGTTAGGCAGGAGAGTTCCAACTCACTAGATGGGAGATAGGTAGACAGAGAATGCTCCTGAGGGAGGTCAGAGCACTTGCCCAGGAGATATGGCTTAAAAGGCCACTCTCCCTTTGCCGGTTTGAAAATAGATCCCTTAGATTTTTATTTTCACTAGAAGTGTTTAAAGCTGAAACAGAAATCAATCACAAGAGTGACTGATTATATTAGGGACCTTTAGGTCACAAGAAGTGGCCACTGACTTGAGTGAGCTATTTTATAAGGGAAACTTTTTAAAAGAATCAGAGGTGCCCTGTAACCCCTGGAGTAAGAAACGTGGATCAGGAGACTAGGGACAAGAAAGCCATGAATCTGGTGAACTTAAATAGCCTGTCCACTGATTGCTGACAGGAACAACAGGTTCCTCATGGCTCTGGAAAATGCTTGCCTGTGTTACTCTTCTCACCCCCACTATCCAGTAGTCTCAACACCCAAAGTGGCCCGATTCTGTATCTTCATGCTCCTATTGATAAATCTAGAAAACAGAACAAAACAAAACACGGTTGTCCCACATCAAGTGCTCATCCATTGTCTGAACAGCTGTGATTGAGTGACTAGGCCGTGTTGGAGTTTGAGACTAGAGTTTCTGGGAAAATAAAAAGGGCACATACCACAGGAGGGAATGAGGAGTAGACAGAAATGATTAGCAGTATCTGTAGTATATTCATCAAGCAGGAGAAGCCAAAGTATTAAGCTCAAATCATAGATAGTAGATTCCAGAAAGACAGGAGTCTGTGCTCCCCCACCCTTTCCATGGCTTCTCTATTTATTTCTTCACTACTTTTCTAATTACTAACAGCAGAACAATCAATATAAGGTTATCAACAATAGGGACAAGTTAATTAAGATGAGCAAATTAATCAGGTAATTAAGTGGCCTTCTCCCAGAAGGTGAGCCTGCCAAGGTGTTTGTGACATCAGGTCACATCAACTTGCCTCTATGCAAGGCAGAGAAACCACAGTAACTGTGGATCATGCTAGCCTGAACCCAAAGTGACACCAATCTCATGGGTGGGCATTTGATTTCTCTGGCAAGTAGCAAGTAAGTGCATTTTCCAGTTTACACTCCCAGAGCCCCATTGTCACTCTCACCACACCTTTGTCCCAATGGCAGAATTGGACATTAATAACTCATTCTTTCCTTTCACTCAAGAGCGAAAACTCCAATCTGACCCTGGTAATTCAAGTTCGAGGCTTTTGTGTTCCAGCCTCCCTTGCAGCTAGGAAATAGCAATGTGGTTACATGAGAATCATTGAATTGTCCTTCCACAGTTCTTTGAAGAGTCTGACCCTGCCTGAGGACATGTCCTTTCTATTTCTGTTATTCTATTCTGTTCCATTTGGTTCTTTAAAAAAAGATCTTTTATTTCTTTGCTGAGAATTTCTAGTCATCCTTATTTGTTTCAAGAGAATTTGTGATTGTTGAAGTATTTTTATGAAGACTGCTTTTAAATATTTTCTAGACAATGCCAGCATCTGATTCAGCCTAAGGTCTGTTGATGATCTTTGCTCATCAAGTTGTGATTTTCCTGGCTTTTGAGATGATGAGTTTTGATTGTGTCCTGGACATTTTGGTTACTATGATAGGTGACTCTTGGTCCCACTTTAATCTTTTATTTTCCAAGTCAGTCGCTCTGTTTAGGTTCAGCTCAGAGGTCCTGCTTACTGTTGTGCTCAATGGTTTCAGTGACAGGTCAATTTTCAGAGTGAACACCGTGTTGGTTTGGTCTGCTGGGCATCTGGTGTTGCTGGGCTTCCACTGAACACTGAAGAGAGGAGAAAGAGCTTTCCCAGCCTGTAGAGGGGGTACACATAGTAGAGGAAGTCAGTCCCAACTCTGTGAAGAAGGACAGCATGTTTCCTAGCTGCTTTGTTTTTTAAAATATTTTTTAAAATTAATTGCAAATACTGATGCATATGCAGAAAGCATGAAGTCTGATATTTCAGCACTGGAACACCAAGTGTAGTGATCGCTCCAGAGTAATTAGTGTATCTGCCACCATAAACATCTGTCATCTCTGTGTGGAAACATCTAAAATCCTCCCTACTAGCTCTTTTGTAGTATACAATTAATTGTTGTCAACCATCATTACTCTACTGTGCTGTAGAACATTAGAAGTGGGGGAGGGGAGGGAGTTCAGAAAGAAAGAACATAGAAACGGATGGGAGGTAATTATTTAAGAAATGGTGCATGAAAATTTCCAAGAACTGCAGGACATTAATCATCAGAATGAAAGACCCTGAACAAGTTCTAGCAGAGTAAGTGAAAAGAAGACACACACACACACACACACACACACACACACACACACACCCCACATGCACATACACACAACTCAGCCTTACTTTGAGATTTTAAAAGCTGAAGTGGACTAGGGACATAGCTCAGCAGTAGAACATTAGACTAATGGGCAGGCAGGGCTGTGGGTCTGATGCCCATTACTGACCAAAGCAAATCCTTAAAAAATAGAACACGGAGAGCCATTCCTTTCATTCAGGGCACTCCTGTTCCCATTAACCACGCTCTTTCCATCCCTTTCTCTCTTCCTAGGCTCTGGGAACTGCTGTTCTAATCCCTACCTTTATGAAATCAATATTTTATGTTACATTTAAGTGAGAACAAGTGGTCTCTGTCTTACTGATTCTAACGCCTTTAACTTATTTAATTTGGCACAATAAACTCTATTTTTCCTTTTCCTTTTTCTTTTTTCTTTGTTTTCGAGACAAGGTTTCTCTGTGTGGTCTGGCCTTTCTGATACTTGTTTATAGACCAGGCTGGCCTTGAATTCGGAGATCCGCCCACCTCTGCCTCCTGAGTGCTGGGTTTAAAGGCATGCGCCACCACTGCCCACCTCTATTCCTATCCATGTTGCCACAATTGACAATTCAGCATTTTATGGCTGAGTAATATTCCATTATGCATATGTACCACATTTTCTCTACATATTCATCTGTCAGTGAATACTTCCCTGACTTTCACAACTTGACATTGTTAAAGTGCTCTGACAATTATTTTTGGCAGTCAAAGACCACAGAAACCTGCTCTCATAGTCTCGAGCTCACGCTACACCAGCTTTGAGACAAATGTCATTGTATTTCTTGCCTCAGAGGAAAAGTTCTATCTTGTTCCAGCCACCGATATTTGTGTTTTCTGGCATATTTGACTGAAGCTAGTACTAAGATAGAAATTAAGTAATTAGGGAAGGAAGGAAGGGAGGAAAGGAGGGAGGGAGGGGGAAGGAAGAAATGAAGGAAGGAAGGAAGGAAGGACAAAGGAAGGAGGAAGGATTTTCTTAATCAGACTATTTGATTATCAGGCTATAACAGCCCCTCTGTATTTCTGAAGTTGGTTCCAAGACCCCCTGAGGATACCACATTCCGGAATTCTCAAATTCCTCATTTAAAATGTCACAGCACTTACCCGTCACTAGGCATGGACTTCTGGAGACTTTACATTGGGTCTAAGGTACCTGTCACATCTGATACAATCTGAGAGTGCTGTTAAACGTTGCTTAGGGAATAATGACAAGAAAGTGTTTGAGCATGCTCAGTTACAGAAACTGTTATGGCATCTACACAGGGTTAATTATAACATGTCCTATCATGGCTGGGTTAGGATTGGCCCTAGAAGTTCAACATGACTGAGTTAAAAGAATGAAGCGGAAGCAAACAGGATGAGATATCTACTTTCTCTCTAAACCACCTAACCCCGTGTCACCTTACGAATACCAGTCCCTGCATTAAATAGATGCCCAAAGGGACTTTCTGGACCAAGTCCTTACTTCAATTGCAGCCATGGCTGTTGGGTAGGAAGAATACCTCTGTACTCAACAATCACAGTCCAATTTCAGGCAGTAACCACCTATGGGACATGAATTAATTAATTCAATTAAGTTAATAAATTGAATTAATTAATTAATTCAAGGGAAAAGAGCTATCACGAAGCCGACACTCTCTTGTCCGTGGTCCCTTCACAAATGCTCAGACTTTTATTTAGTTGTTGAGCTTTTATAGGAGGAGTCACTGACAACAAAAGCAGACATCTTGATAATCAGTCTCACCACTATTTCTAACCCTCAACCCCACCACCCCTCCAATATACAGGACCTCCAGACCAAGCAAACCTTCCCTGGCAATCAGTGACAAACAGAGCAGGTAGAGGGAGGAGCCTTCTTTTCTATAACATTCCATGTTCAAATGCCTGCCCCTCGAGTTTTGCTTTGCGTCTTCTGGCAGAGAAGAAGGTCTGTTTATCTTCCATTCTGAAAGAACCAGGCTCTCAAATTCTCTGTGCTGGTGGAAGCGCTCACTGGTGCTGGTGACTGCGCAGTTGAGTGCTGCCAGCATGAGAAAGGAGGAGGTCAGAACCACCCTGAGGATGCGAACATATATATTTATGTAAGAGGCGGTGAGATTTGTCTGCAATTAAGCTTTTCAAAACCCTCAAATCCGTTGTTTGGTGGTTGGAAGCAGATGTTGGAAGGTTCATACTGGAGTCTATCTTTATTGATAGGCGGTCTTTTGATCTGCCGCCAAAGAAGAAATCTGGATGTTATTTGGGATTTGGAAAATTTCTTTAAATAAACATATTAGTTAAGTATGTAAATCTGCTTAGCATCACTTCGAGCATATTGCCTGTATTGGAAACATCTGGGGCCCGGCGTCAGCTGACTTATTAATTCACACTCAGTCCCTGCCTCACCCGGGTTATTGCTGCCTATTGTTATCTTGATTGTCTAAGCCAGCGGTCTCTTGACAACAGCTTCAAGCCTTGAGGTTTAAATGTTGACTAGTGAGAGAGTCACCAAGCAGGGCCTGTCTGGGGTCTTTCAGGACGGGTTTTGGAAATTAATTGTTAACATTTGGGATTATGAGCGGTGGAGATCTGTGTTATTTATCTGAACTGGCCAGCATGTAATTCTGGGAAGGGATTATATGCACGGCTACTGATAAGCCCTGAAGTGAGGCCATTAATACAATGTTGAGTCATAAAGCTCTCCACTCTCTAGAGGCGTCCCTTCGTATAGTTGAAATGGTGCTCAGTTATCTTCGTCCTTCAAGTGGAGGGCACATCATTTTGGCGGGCTGTCGTGTAGTGAAAGAAGGCAGCCACGTGTTCTCAAGAATAAAAGTGACAGGGCACCGAACACCAAGAGCCTTGTGTTTCTCACACACTCAACCCAGACAGCATGGGTTGAGGACATTTGGAGAGGCCCCTAATGAATGAGGACTGTGGTCAAGGGTGAAAACGGCCAACACAGTCTTTGAGAAGCAGCACAAATTCAGTGTCAAGACCTAGAAAAAATGACTTGGATTTATACACAGTGATTCCTTACAAATCTTCTAAAAGGCTTGTTGTCAAGAGAAGTAGGGATATGGAAAAGGGACCCAGGACTGGTGGTGGCACACAGTGTAGATTGTTGCTGTGACTAAGACACACTACGGAGGTCGGGATGTGAGTGACCGGAGGTCAGAAGCAAGGCGACATGTCCGCAGTTTATGGCTTTAATGCACTGATGGTCACTGCTTGCTGAGTGCAGAAAGAACTGGAATAGACAAAAGAAGCAAATACTGTTAACGCTGGAGTCCCTCACCATCTCGAGGCTCACAGTGCTGACAGGGTCTAGCTCATACCCCGTTTGTGACTTACCACCTGTATCTCTTGCCCACACAGCTCTGTGGAAGTGGGATGCCCTGCATCCTGGCTTAGCCTGGCTCTTGGACATTAATAGAACTGCCTGCCCTTCAGAGTCATGGGCAAGGGAAGGGGACCTGCTCGGGGCAGGGAAGGTTGGAGTCATCAGACAAACTCCCAAGGTGCTTCAGTGGCCCGACACACAGATCCCAGCAGCCAGAGTGAGGATGCTCAATGCTATGCTCCCCCTGCATGTGTTTGAGGACGTGCTGGGTAGCATGGGGCTGGCCCTGTGGGTGCCTTCAGGACGCCTACTCTCACAGCGAGTGCATTCAAAACAGAGATGAATCTAGTGCCATGCGAACAAGAAGAGAAGGAGGGACCAGTCCACACAGTGTGTAGGAGTGAGAGTCGTAGAGTTTGTGGAGAAACAAAAATGACCCATAGTGAGCTCACTAGTTACTTGTCTCTGGGACAAAATGAGTTATTTTGGCCTATCGTTCCAGGTGATGCAGCCCATCATGGTGGGAACTTTAGACAGCTGATCACATCGTGTCTGCAGCTGAGCTTCAGTTGTGATCTGAAGAGACTCAGATATTTAAGCCCATGGTTCCCCATTAGTGGTACTATTTGGGAGAACATTATGGGGCATCCAGGAGGTGCAGCCTTGTCGGAGGAAGTACTTTGGTGGGAGCAGGCTTTAAAAGTTCATAGCCTCACCCCATTTCCACTTTGCTCCTATGTTATTCATGGTTGAAGAGGTGAGCTTCCAGCTCCCTTCTCCAGCTACCTGCTGCCGAGTCTTCCTGCCATTGTGAATGCTCCCTGTGGAACCATAAACCCAAATAAATGCCCCCCTCTTCTCTAAGTTGCCTTGCCTTGGTCATGGTGGTTCATCTCCCCAACAGAAAAGTGACTTATGCACCTTCTGTCTCCTTTTCATTTAGTCTGGGACCACCCGACAGATCATGGAATTCTACCACCAATATTTAGACTGGAGTTTCCCACCTCAGTCCAACCTAGATTATCTCTTACAGACATGGCCAGAGACTTGTTTCCATAGTGATTCTAATTCCCATCAAATTGACTGTCAAGATTAATCATCACAGGGGTTTTTTATTTTATATCTGTATTTCAGCAATTCCAAAGCACAAAACTAAGGACATAATTGTTATAAGGTAATTAATATTTTATTTTAAGAAACAAGTTGACAGCTAATAAAATAAACACGTATTTTATTCAATTAGTAGCTTAACAGCTGTTGTCTTCCCAAATATTCATTTTCTGTTCCATTTGTTTCCATTAAGAAAGTCCTGGATTCCTGCTATGTACCAAGAAGGTGTCAGGAGGGATATCAGGTACCTGTGGCCTGGGGTGGGTCCTGGGTCTTGCCAGATTCTTAGCTTCTGATGTAAAGAATTAAAGGCTCACACAGATTTGCAAAAGTATCAAGGAAACTTCATTTCAAGCATAGCAATAAAAAATATCAGAACACACTGTAAGAAGGCAGTGGACCACACAAGTGAAGCTGCTCCTGATTATTGTTTGGGGCCACCTTTTATGGGGTTCAAGGGGGGTTTGGCTACTAAATGTAATGGGAGTGTTTCTGTGTTTTGATTGACAGATTTGGTCATCATTTTTCTATTGCACATGTCCCTTTCCATAAGAAAGCTGATTTTAATCATATGTACACCTAATTATGCATAAGCATGTTAAGTAAAGAATTCTCATTAAAAGTTCATTTGAGAATGTAATTTTGTCTTATTCCTCCTGTATCCAAAACTAATTCTGACTGAATCAGCTCTCCCACCCTGTACCAGGATGTATTGGAAGTACTTTTGAATAGAAGCTAAGAATGGTGGTCATTATGATCCCACTGTTGGGAGGGTGTATATGTAGCCTGACGTAGGTGTGGGTCTTAGGTTGCTAACCGGTTGCTAGGCGCACTGCTCAGAGTGGGATGAATGTATGCAGGATGTGCAGACCAAGGAGGTAAGCTGTGGAATGCACGGGTAGTACTTGGGTATATTCTGTCCATCAAGGATGTTCATCCTTTTTGACTTCAGCAGGGGTTTCTGACCTCCCTCTGCAGAGATGAGGAGGGATAGCTAAGGACTTAAGTTGTAAGCTAACAGGTAGAGACAGCATGGATACTTCTAAGAATGAAAATATCAAGCAAGTATCCTTCCCCCTTCCCACACAAAAACACACAATTTGTCAGCGGTTGGAGAGAACTGGTTGTTGGCTTCCACTCTGATACAGAAAATAGGTCAGCTGGGGCATGACCCCTGTGGGTACCTGGCTTCAGACCTTTTTAAAAATAAGTAAGAAAGTAATTATAGGAATACTGCTGTATGTTACAGCAGTAAATAGCTAGTATTTGGGAGAGAAGAGGGCAGATAGATCTGGGCTTCTTGCCTGCCTGTTTTTAGAAAGAAAAAAAAGGATTGTTTCCTAATTTCGGGTTTCTTTGGCTGAGGCCTGGATTTTTCTGGATTCCCTTCAGGGAAATGGCTGAGTATGGTCTCGTCAATCTGGGTCTCAGAAGCGTCTGTTTTCAGCTATTGTGTTGGTTAGAGAGGTGAGCCACGTCTTTTAAGCTTATTTAGAAGGGTGATGGCTTGAATCTGCTTTGCCCTCTCCCACCCCAATTCCTGTGCTAGAGATGAAGTCCCCAGTGTCACGATGCTGAGAGGTGGCCGGCCCTGGAAGAGGAAGGGTGTTCACAGGACTATTGCCCTCAAACTGAGCTAGTATTTTTCTCCAGAGACCAGCACAGTTCTCTTGAGACTATTGGATTAATTCTAGTAGGATGGATGAGTTTTCACAATGGTGGATTGCTATAAAGCAAGTCCGATGCATTTCTCATGTGCGTGTCTCTCTCAGATGTATCAGGTTCCTCTGTCTGCTTCTACACTGCAATGCGATGGAGGATGAGGACATCATAAAAAGCCAAGCAGACTATTGGCTACAGTCTTGGTCCTTTGGAACCGTGAGCTAAAACACATTTCTTTCCTTTGTAAACTATCCTTCCATGGGTATTTTGTTGATAGTAACAGAAAATGGGGCAACGAGCTAAACTGTGCAAACCACATTCTCCAAGAGGTGGTTCTTGAGACTCCAGTAATTATTTCTCTTGCTCTTCAAAATGTGACTTGTGAATCTATCAATATTATATAATTACCTAGTATTTATTGATAAGTCACTTATTTGGGGATACAGACAAAATAAGACACTTGGAAGCATTGCCTGGCTAGAGAATGAAGGGACATGTTTTTAAAATTTAAATCCAATTGTTTTTTTTTTTTTT
>LOJH01005536.1:7686-33979 GCA_001685095.1 Ellobius talpinus | reverse complement strand
AAAAAAGAAGAAGAGACTGAATTTTACTTCAGGGGCTAGAGATATGGCTCAAAGTTCAAGGACACTCTGTGACCTTGGGGAAGACCTGAGTTCCATTCCCAGTATCTTCATCAAGCTACTCACAGTTGGCCCATAACTACAGCTCCAAGGAATTCAACAATTGTAGGTTCTGCAGGCACCTTCACTCTTGCTCACCTGCACATGCCCACAAATACCCCCCACATGCACATAATTAAAATAAGTCTTTTAAATTAACTTTAGCAATTAAATAGATAAAATTGCCATATTCTGGGAAAGTAAGACTAGGGGAAAGTGGGGTTTGAGTGGGAACAAGTCAAGCATTCTATTTTGCTTGTGAATTTGTCCCTTGGCTCCTACAGGACAATGATCCCAGCATTGCCATAGACCCTAAGATCTACACAGTTTTTCATATCAATATGCATCTACTCACCGGCAAGAGCCATTCTCAGGAGATGAGGATGCTGCTGGGATGGAAGTCAAGTTTAGTCAAAAGCCAGCAAGCTGAGGAGATAGAAGGAACTGGTATTCCTGGATTGTCTTTGTTATCAAAGGATAGCATGTGTGTTTTTCCTCTGGTCAGAACATTGCAACCACTCTGGGGCTAGTTCCTGTAAGTCTTTCGATAAATATATCACTTTCTGTAAATTAAGCACCATCTTACACATTCTTACACAGTCTGAAGGTCACAGATATCCTGGCTTTAGTAAATGTAAAGAATGAGTATTCCACAGCTAAGTTCTTAATCATTTAGGATTAGCTTTTCTTTAATATTTATTGAAAATTGAAAGGAAGCAACTCTGCAAAAGACAACTCACAAAGGAGTAGCCGCTATCATACAGATGCCTGAGTCCCTGCATAAAATGATGTAATATTTGCATATAGTTTATACATAGAGTCTCAAAGGCTTAAATGATCTGTAAATTACTGAAACACCAAATACAATACTAGTAACTATGAAACTAGTAAACAGGAAAGACTTTCAAACTTTAGAAAAGCCTTACTTGCAGAACTCACAAATGTGGAAGAACAACTATATTAAATTTGAGGCACTGTATTAGTTTCTTGGAACCATTACAACAAATGAGCACAAACCATATAACTTCAGACAATGGAGGTTTATTCTCTGCAGTACAGAGACCCGAAGTTCACAACAAAATATTGGCAGGGTAGTAGATTTGTGATGGTTCATCCTAGCCCTTCATCTGCTGAAACCTGAAATGAACTCTTGAGTTAACAGGAAAAAATTGTATGATGATTAAGAATAGAAAAGTTCCGTATACAGAAAATGGTGGTACCAAAGGCAGTTGCTCCTCAAACAGGTGCCTTTCTTGCTTAAGGGTTTTTCATTTTGTTTTGTTTTGTTTGTTCGTTGGTTTAGCTGATCACTTTTAAGAACTTCAGACATGGGAGAAGCTTGAAACACAGAAGTTTTGCATATATAAATGCTTCAAAATCATATATATGAATATATAATCTTAAGAATATATATATTCCAAAATCTTCACTTACCAATGACAAAATCATAGGTCTGCCTTATGGTTAGCCATGTCCTCAAGCCTCTGTTTCAAACTTCTTGACCAAAGTTACTTCATTTTCTTTGGTTTTTCCTTGACAAAGTAAAGAGAAAATGTATTTTTCCTCCATTACAATAACGTAGATTTAATTTCTGATGCTGCCACTTATGAGCTGAGAAGTTTGAGATGAATTTGGCCTCTTCAGGGGATCAATCATTTAGGACAGCTGTGAGGGAATAACACTAATGATTTGGAGCTAGGTGATATTTTGCAGGCTAATGGTGTATTCCTCTACTCCAAAAAGTAGCCACAAAGTTGGGGTCTCCCAGTTATCTGCACTTCTGACAACATTGTTGTAAAAATAAGAGATTCCTCAGACCTGCCCAGGTTTGAGAATATGCTCAAACAATTCACAGAATTCAGGAAAGCATTATATTATAGTGTTAGTCGAGCAAAACACAGAAATAAGAATTATCTATGATAACTATAAGAGGAAGTACCTGGAGTGGTGTCCAGTGTGAACCTTCGGTGACATCCCTCTATGGGATCAGAACCTAAATTTTGAATTTATTGAGGTTTCATTATACTGGTACCACTGACAGAATCCTTCACTATGTGATTAAACTCAGTCTATAGCCACCTTGTCTTAAGAGGCTGGGTTCCTACTGTTTGACTCAAAGCCCGAAACCTCTCATCAATGGCTGGTCCTTCTAGCACATTCAGTCTTCATCTGGAAACTACATCTGGGCCACCCCACTCACACTCAGAATCCAGCATCAATGAAATAACTCTTATCACTTGGAAATTCCAAGAGTTTAGAAACGACATCTGATACCCCAAGGAGAAAAGAAAACCCAAGATACTGCTTGCTGATGGCAAGACCTGCCTCACAAGGTTGTTGTAAAGATTAAGAGATTATAAATGTAAAGCAATCAGAATATTGACTTCCATTCTAGACATGGCAACTCCTATTAGTCACTAAACATTAAATGTTTCCACACGGACTCAACAAGGTGCTATTAAATCTCACTTCCATGCAATGTTTTCCACTATAGATGAGAATTTTTCAATTCTGATAAAGGCTGGACACCTATTTTCTCAAAATCTAGGCGATTCTTAATATCTCAACATGTGTACCAAACAAAATACTGTTCTTATAGAAATTCCAAAAAATGTTGATTGCATAATTTCTATAAATTAGTGTTCCTAATCTTCTGGTTATGAAGAAACGGAACTGTTAGTTTGCTTCTCTGCTGCTGTAATAAACACCACTACCAAAAGCAACTTGGATGACACGGTGGTTTGAATGAGGTGTCACCCGCTGTCCCTGGTATTTGAATATTTGGTCCTCCCTTGTGTTGTTTGAGGAGGCTTAGGAGATGTGGTCTTTGTCATAGTAAGGATTTCTATGATGCCAAACATGAGTGCTGTTTACTGGCTTGCTCTGTCTGCTTTTCTAAAGTACCCAGGGCTATCAGCCAGGGATGGCATTCCAAACTGTGAACTGGGCCCTCCCACATCAATATTCAAGCCAAAAAATTCACCACAGACTTGCCCTAAGATCAATCTGTTGGGGGTATTTTCTCAGTTAAGACTCCCTCTTCCAAAATCGTTCCAGCTTGTGTCAAGTTAATAAATACTAATATTTATGTTTTAAGAAGTTTTGTCAGAAATAGAAGATTGTTTTGCGGAAATAACATAGGAGCAATCATGAACACTGATGTGTGCTTATAATCTTAGCAGTTGGAAGGCAGACAGGAAGATCATGAGTTCAAAGCTAGCCTAGACTACAGAAGGAGATTTTTGTCTCAAAAAACAAAAATCAAATAGTCAGAGGGGAACAGGAGAAAACTTCAGCAAGGTTGCCTGGCAATATTTTTCTTGAGAAAGCAGGATTTTTTGAGGTGATGTTTTTGTCCTCCCTTAATTCTTCAACTTCAGATTTTAGCTAAGACTAAATTCCTTATCAGAGATAGTTTGAAATATGGCTTCCTTTATATTCCATTTAACTTTACATCATTTCTCTGTGGTGAATTCTCTTGGCTATAGAAACCCTTTTTTATAGATAGTTGAGTCTGTGAATGAAACCAAGACAGTTGAAGGAAATCCAGCTTATTCTCTTCCCAGAGTAATAGAACCCTGGCCTCCTTCCTGGAACCAGTAACACATGAGGCAAGTGACAGTCAGTCCTTGACTTCTGTCAAAGACACTAGACTGTTTCCTGACAGCTGGGGGCATATTTCCAAGCTGCCTCATCTACTCCACCATCTATTCAGGGCAAGCAGCCCTCGGATAATAAATGATGGGCAGCTGAAGCCACTAACAAAGAAAGAATGGATTGATAACTTATCTTCTCGTCACTAAAATCCAGGAGAAATATTCATTAAGCCCACTGTGAACAAAAGACACCTAGATCAAAGGAAGAAGGAAGGACAGGAAATGGAGAAGTACAAAACAAAGAGACAGAATCATCAGGAAAAACAGGCAATGTTCTCTGCTCTCAAGAAGTGGCACTAGAAGCACACAAACTCCTTAGCTAAAATCACAGAAGGGGTCATGTTCAGCTTTATTACAGGAAGGCAGGGCTGTGCCTTACAGATCATTACAAACAGTGCAGCATGAGGAATACACAATCAAACTGGCTATTGAGGCATGGGACCGCGGAGCAGCAGCAATCACCATAGAAAGCAGGGCTGTGGCAATGCCATTTTAAATCCGTCTGATAGACAAACTGTATCGGTTAAATTTTCTCGGGGTGAATGAGTTTCAAACTCGTTATCTACAGAGCAGGCTGTCCCAAGATACCACTTTATTTATCCAGATGGAGATTGGAGACTATGGGTAAACATTACAGCTCCAGCCTCAACATGCTTTGTAGATAAAAAGCCAGTACAATATTTGCTGTCTGTGCCTCTGCATAAGGTTCTTATCCAGTGCAGAAGGAAGGGATGGTGAGCCAGGAGAAAGCCGACGCTTTAAGAGGCAAGGTACACAGGGCTGTGAAATGGCAGATGCATTTGCTATGCAGATCGTAAGGATGCAGGAAGTCTTTGTTTCATTTAATGTTCCCTCTCTCCTTTTTAAACAACTGGGAAGAATTCTAACCCAGCCAAGCCTTCTAGAGAGTAGTAAGATTTCTTTTGTATAGAGGTACCAGCTAGCCTAAACACCCAGCAAGGTAACTTCACAAAATGCAGGTCGTAAAATACATATTTGTATTATGGTTGGATTTTTCTCTCTTCTCCTATTCCGAACTCTAGTTAGTTTCAGCTTAATGAAGTGAAGTGTCCAAAATGGAGCGGAGGGACAAGTTGTTTCTGCAAAGGTACAATAAATATAACTCTTAAGGGAAAGGCTGTTGGAGAAGGCTGGAAACGTTGTCTGTGGAGAAGATGAAAACTGGAATACAAAATTTAAGCATTCAATATAAAAATTTCATCAGCACTCCTTTGAGCAGTTTGCAGATATTGGTTGCATTTATTGAAAGGAACAGCTGGATTTGGACAAAACAAAACACTCTGTCTTGAAAAATGCCCTAACTCTTCTAATGAAAGTTGAATTTTATCCACTTTCTATCTATGCTATTTTCAGTCCAGTCCATAATTTTAAAGGGAAGTTTACTATTTCACCTAGAAATGAGAATATTGTGATTGTAACTGTTTCCTTCCCTGCAAACACACACACACACACACAGGAGAGAGAGAAAGAGAGAGAGAGAGAGAAGATGATTATGTTTGCCTTGCTTATTGGGGTGGAAGGGTGCTGCATTTGGAGTTCCTTGGCATAAACACTTGAGACTGTGGGATTACAATCAGTGTGGGATCTTGTGGGATCTTCATTATGTGCATTCAAATAGCTTAGAGACATCTTTGTTGCTGCCTCTTTCTTCTTTCCATCTGTAAAATAAGGAATGGAAATTACATAATCAATTTTGCTCACAATGCCCTCTTTTCTGAATCTTTTTTTGAGGGCTGTAGAATGGTACAACCTTCTTCTTTTCTTTCCTTTCTTCCTTGCTTGCTTATTTGTTTGTTTGCTTGCTTGCTTAAGGCAAGAGATCTTGGTCTAACTGAACTATTCTTTACTAAAACCCTGTTCTTCTGTGTTTAATCCTCATGATAACCCTATAAGTGGTGGCTGTTTTGAAGTATTTTTAAGTAAAATATTAATCAAACCTACGCAGTTCAAATATAATTATCAAGATTTCACAAGTGTAAAAGTAAAATTGGTCTAGCACACCCAGGTCGATCAGACCACAAAGCTATTTTAACCACTCCTTAGAATATAACTAATATAATATAATATAATATAACATAATAATATCCTATGACTTCACTGTGCACTGCTAACTGAGAGCTGAACAAGGTCAGCTAGCTTGCACAGGGTCAAAAAACTAAAAGGATCAGCTTACAAACCTAATCCAGGTTTGTTTCCATTCCAAATTCTGAATTATCACCTCCAACCACAAAGCCTGATTTAATTAGCATGCATTCAAATAGCCAGAGACATCTTAACTGAACAGAACAGATACATTTCCAAAGGACACAAGAAAATAAAACAGAGAGGAGCTAAAGATTCTATCATGGGGGCTTCTGTGTCATCCAACCCTTTGATAATGAATTTAGATACCAAAGTGGTATCGAAATGGCCATTATTCCCTGTTCCTGGGAACTAATTTTTTTGATGTCCTGAGTCTGATGCTTTGTGGGATGTGGAGGCTATGGTGCCCCCTTAGCCTGCACTAACTGGCCCACAGAGCACAGTTGCAATTAAAGAAGCCAGTTCATTGTCCTGCAGAAGTCTCATCATTCAAGGACCGGATGGCTGAACATCTTTTGTCATGTGAATGGCTTGCTGCTTAAAACTTTAGCCCATCGTAAATAGTCATAGGCGCGTTGCAGTTGCCTTGCACAGGGAGCATGTACATATATTTTGTCCCATCAAAGATGACTTGAACAGTTCTCCTCCAATTTGCTGGGAGAAAAATGGCCTTAAAGCTGAGATTAAGAAGGGAGAAACTTCCAATAAAAGGGAATATTTTTCAAAAACTTGCAAGTGACTGCAAAGCCAGTTAACACAGAAAACCTTGTCACCTTAAGTATGCCATTTGTTATCACACATGCCGGAATACATCTATTCATCTTCTTTTAATTGCTTCGCTGTGCTGGGAGCACAAAGCAGCTCACTGATGCAGAGACTGTGAAAGAATATTTTGTCATGGAAACTTTGAAAACATTTCAAAGCAGGAGCTCCTCTCTGCGGACATGAAACCTTCTAGCTGTTTGTAGAGCATTGTATTGGGCTGATAAGAGTTCAGAATGAGAAGGCCTTTTCTTTGGCTGGCTTTTTATCTTCTCTTGCTTAAGGTGGCTAGGAGATGCCTGCAATTGGCATAGCAGAATTTAGGAGACTAGTAAATTATTTTTCTTTTTTCTTCCAAAAATAGCAAATGAGTGAAATCTTTAAATCATCAGGGAAGTACATAGTTACTACTTTGAGTGTATCTGATATCAGTCTTGGAGTCATATGTCTGTGTAGCGTATGCTTATGTACGTGTGTGTGTGTGTGTGTGTATGTGCATGCATATGCATGTGGAGACTGGAGCTTGACATCAGATATCTTCCTCAGTCACTTTCCCTCTTGTTTCTAGAGGCTGTATCTCTCACTGAACCCAGGACTAACTGATTTAGCTAGTTTGCCTGGCCAGGAAGCCCAGAATCACTTTGTCCCTCCCTCTCCAGTACTCTGATTACAGGCAGTTGCTGGGGCATTGTTTGGTTGGTTTCTTCCTTTTGGTTTGGCTTATACTGATGCTGGGGTGCAAACTTAGGTTCTCATTCAAGTACTGTACTAACTCTGTGTTTTTCCCCCACTCCCTATTTGGGCAGTTTTGAGTTCACTGATTGTCTTATGAATTTTGCTAGAAGTTACCTGAAACCAGTTAGGCCCTTATACAGACAGCTCAAACACCTTGGGTTGTTACTAAAGCAAACTGACACCCAGCTCAGAGTAAAAAGGTTTTCCAGACATAAAATAAGCTTCACCAGCACAAACTGCCAACTAAGCTCAGCGGAAACTTTCCCTTTGACTCCCCTCCATCTTGGGACTTTCTACTTTTAGCGATGGTTTTGTCTTCCTTCCGTGAGCACATTATAAAAGCTTCCCCTCTCCCCTTCTCAGAGGGTGTGTTGTGCTATGCTATGATGTTGTAGGATTCAGGAATCACCATTCGGATAAACTCTTTAAAATAGTGACATGTCTAAACGTAACTTTTAAGAAATAAACACTGGTTGTGTATATATTTTAAATTATTATTTAAGCCTCTGGTGTGTGCAATGATCCATGTGTTTTAACTGTGTTATTTCACCAATCTTTACATCAAATAACTGTGGTGTCAATATATAGATGATCTTAATTTCACTGATGACAGTATTGGCAGCTTAATTATTGATGAGTAAGAAAGGTCAATGAGCCAAAAGTCGGGGTGTTCACAGCAAGACACAATGACTGGCCTGGTTCCTAGTCAGACAAAATCCCTGAACCCAGAAACAATGGACAGCTTGAACATGAGTTTATTTTTCTAATTTTTGACAATGTTCTACCAATTCTACACATAATTTGTTCAGAGATATTATCATTAAATGGAAATTTCATTAAATGCTTATTTATTTGCTACAATGATCCTAAGATTTCTACCCTGAATTCTCTTAATATCTCTGTGATGGCTTATGTGGAAATATTTTGCATTCCTGAAATGAAGCCATCTTGACTCTAGAATGATGTAATTCTGATGTGCTGCAGAACTCAAGTCTCTCATGTATTGTTGAGATATTTTTGAATCTGTGTTTATCAGGGATATTGATTTATAGTTTTCCTTTTTGTTTATTTTGTTTTTATATCACTGTCCTGCTTCCGCAGGCCTTATAGAATGATGTAGAAGAGTTGTTTGGTTTTGAATTTTATGAATCCTAGGGGTACTTTGAGAAACATCAGCACCAGTTTTTTTCCAGGTTTGGTGAAATCCAGCAGTGAATGTATCTGTTCCTGGACTTTCCTTTGTTGGAGACATTTTACTATTGATTTGACCTCAGTATTTGCTCTTGTCCATTCTTGTTTATCAGATCCTTTTGATTTAATTTAGTTAGATCACACGTGTTCAGAAATGTCCTCCATTCTTCTAGATTTTCCAGTTTGTTAGCATACAGTTTCCAAAATAATCTGGAATGAGTTTTACATTTCTGTGATACCAGTAATAGCTCCCTTTTATTTATTTATTAACTCATCTACCCCTCCCTCTCTCTCCCTCTCCCTTTTCCCTCTTCCCTCCCTCTTCTTCTCTAGTTTAGCTAAAGGTTTTCCAAATATATCAAGACATATAAAATATTTAACAAAGAAAAATATTATTTCAAAAATCTTAATTATATATTCATCCTAAAATCTGGATTTTACTTTTTAATACTTTTCTTATTCACCCTTAACTCTATGAGGGAGAGATCCACCCTCCCCTAGCAGTATAGACAGAACAGTGGGTGCTAGAATATTAACTTTCCTTTGCTGAAGGCCCAGGTCTCTAAATGTTACAGGTTCCTTTTTCTCACCGTTGGATTCGATGTTCTTCTACAATCACTGCCTAAATCTAAAGCTATACATCTGCCGCTAGAGTTCTTTATGAGGAGCAGATGAGGCCTGGATGCCTCCATTTGATCATCTGCTTCTTATCACTACTTTAAAATATTTCTCTCCATGAAGCAATCTATCCTCAAATCATGACAAAAACACACAGAAATAAAATTTTCCTTATTAGTAAGTTAACTCTAATATTTTTCTATAATAATTCACAAGCAACTTAATACGTAAACTTGGTGTGAGAATTTAACTTGAGTATCTGCTAAATGAGTTTGGGAATCACCGAGAAGACACATCTTGGGCATGTCTGTGAGGGTGTTTCCAGACAGGATTAACTGAGGAGTGAAGACCCAGCCTCAAAGTGGGTGGCATCTTGCAACAGACATCCCAGACAAAGGAGTGCAAGGAAGAAGTATTGGCTGCCTGTCTTCACCTCCCCTTCTGAGTGTATCTCTCAGTGCATGTTGCTACCCTCCATTAACATCAGATTCAGTCTTCTTCAGTTCTTAGTATGGATTCTCCAGGACTCTCCAGGCCCTTAGCTGAGTCAGGTCTGCTGCAGTACTGAGCTTTGTGACAGGAGCCACTATCAGATTCTCAGCCTCACCAGCACGCAAAAAGCCATGGTGACACCACTCTGTCACCCCTGCATAGACCAATCTAAGAAATCTACTTCATTATATATATCCTACATTTGTGAGCATTTTATATTTTATTATACATACGTTCCATTGATTATATCTCTCTAAAGAATCCTGTCTATTATATTTGGTTTACAAATCATAGATTAAGAGAAATCTTACAAATAAGTAGAGTAAAACATTACAGAATTAGGAGGAAATTCTACTTACAAACATACTTTGATATCAGAGAAGTTTATAGGAGGAACAGTAAAAGACTGTTAAACAAAACAAATACATCAAGATAATATTGTGGAAATGAGGAAAAAAGAAGAATATAAAATAAAGGAGTCCGGGAAGAATTTGTTCTGGTACTTTTTAGTGGATGACGTCACTGTCATTAGGTCCCACTGCATCAATTTACACATGATTAATGTAATGGTTTTATTTCAAAAGGAAAAAGACCAGTTTAAGAACTCACAAATGCCGTATGGATTTGCTACTCTCAACAGAAATTAGAGAAAGGAATAGAACCCTTAAGGGTGAGTCCCAAAGGCCACTATGTAGCTATCATGGAAACAGTAAATCTGTATAATACTGATTTTCCAGTTCCATTACTTTTGTTTCACGAAAAAAAGTGCTCTCATATAATTTCCTCTTCTTGTTAGTATCATTGTCATATGGGAAGATATCAGCTCTTAATGATTTAGCTTCTAAATGCTGTGATAATTTTTGTCCTTTGAATGACCCTGCCACTTCACCTCTTCCTCGGTTATAGAATGGAGGGTAGAAATTGCAGCAAATCAAACCACAAAGCAGTGGAAAGGTTATTGTGTTAGGAACTGCTATTATCTTTCTGACAAAAATTATAACAAGCACAGGAAATTGTGCAACTGGAATTCTTTAATAACTTACCCCTCAGAAATAAAGGATACTACCAAGGGTGCAGATTTTAGAACTAACAGAAATAGTTGGTGTTCAATGAAATGCCATAATTCATGTGTAGAATTGATTTTTGCAAACTTTTTGCTGAGGCTGCCAATAAATGAAATGACTGTTAAATCTAGCAATGGTTAGAGTAATAGGATGCTTGTCATCTAAGAAGTTGAAAGATGCTTCATTGTTCACTAATATTTCAAATGCTTGCCTGAGCACAACTTAATACAACGCATTGTGCCCTGAGTTCTCAGAGTAACACAGCCCCCTCATGTCCCAGAATTCTGTAACTGTTTAATAAAGGTTGTGTTCACCCTGGAAGAATTTTGTGATACCATGTTAGCATGTTCTCATCTGTATACTTCTTCTTTCAAATGGTAATCTAAGCACACGTGTGCACACATGCTCATGCACACACACACACACACCACACACTCTGTTTTGTAGTAAGATGACAACCCTGATGTTTTCTGGTAGCGTACTTTACTTTCTGACATGTGTTTATGAGTTTAGACTTCATAGGAAAATATCACTGTCATGGGACGTTATTGCTGGAAAATGTGAACAAACATCTATTCACTCCAGATAGAGAACTGATGATGGACCAAAGGACGGATACAATCAAAACCAAACTTGGGGAATCAGTGAGTTAATGGGGTTGCTTAGAGAAGTAGAGATATCTCAAAGGCAGGTGTATCACCAAAAGCCCACTCCAGCATGGGTGACAGATCATGAAAGCCAGGAATCTAGACAACCGCACTGCACAATTTCTGGGCTGGAAGACTGCCTCATTTTGGCCACTAGGCTGGTCTGAGCCTCTTCGGGTAGCTCACCTGGGTCTGCTTCTTTTAGGTGAGTTAACTTGTCTGTGCTTCTTCCAGGACACTCTTGGCTCATCTGGGGATTTTCTAAAGCTCAGCTTGTTTGAGAGTGTCTCTCAGCTGTCTTTACAGATTATCTAAGCATGGGGAGGCAGGACCGAGTGTATCTGGTCAGTTTTAGGAACTTCCTGAAGCCTTTGTGTTGCTTACTTCCTGTGCATAAGAACCTTCTGTGGAGGAGAGTATGTATCATCCATCCTCAGAACATACTATTGCTATTGCTCCACCTCCTTTCTAGCGTCTTGTGTCTCAACAAGCTTCCCTCTAAAACAGATGGTTTTCTCTGAGATTAAACTGCTACATAGCAGTCATTAAGTGAAGAGTTGCTTCAGATATACAAATTGCCAGTTATCATAAACAAAAATTGTTATTAATGACTATAAAAATAATTTTATCTTGCATTTATGACTATGCACCGTGATACTTGCATACATTACACATCTTATCCTTTCACTGAAGCACCATGACAACCTTTTGAAGTAGATAGTTCTATTACTTTCATTTTAAAACAAATAAATCTAATTTAAAAGATTAATTAAATTGACCAAGGACATTTTCTCAATCATAGTTTAGTTAATCTATCTATATTTCTTTCTCAAAAACATACATTTGTTTCCATTTTGCAAAAAAGAAATTAATTTGACAAAAACATGGTCATTTTTTCAAGGTCCTTTCTTATGATACAACTTGGTTTTGGTTGGGTTTTTTTGTAGATACAAAAGGCTTTACTTATCACAGTCAAAATCAATAAGATCAGAAGACAAATAGGTGAGTTACATAAGCATAATTTCTAATCAAGTAAGTATACATTAAATTTGAAAACATATATGTGAGGGAGAGTCCCTTATTTGATATGACTTTGTAACAAAAATAAAAATGGCCATCCATATTAGATATTGATTTCCCACCTACTATTCTATTACTGTAATGAGCAGACTCACAATTTGTAGCCTCTAGGGATGAAATGTTCCTACTGTTTAGGACTCTCTGGGTTGAACAGATCACTTGAGGTAATCAGCCAGGTGCAGCAACATTCTTCTCTTAGCCCTTGATAAGCTTTTGCCATACTGAACATGATTCTGGTGGTTCTGGAAGGAAAGCAAGGATAGCTAAAGCAAGAAGCATACTAAAGTTCCAAGTAGAAGCTCTCTCTCTCTCTCTCTCTCTCTCTCTCTCTCTCTCTCTCTCGCTCGCTCGCTCGCTCGCTCGCTCTCTCTCCCAACCCCCCACAGTGTGTGTACAGATGCATGTACAGATGTATAGGCATACGCTCCTCACTTCTGAGATGTCAGGCCCACGTTCCTTGCCCATCATTTTTATGTGGGTGCTCAAGATTGAACTCAGTTCTTTATGATTGATAATTAAGCACTTCATCAAATGAATCCACTTCACTAATCTGTATTGTTGTTGTTCTGCTTCATGTTTTGACACAAAGTCTCACTATATGACCCTGGATGGACTGGAACTCACTGTGTAAATCAGGCTAACCTTGAACTCACATAGATCTTCCTACCTCTGCCTCTTGAGTACTGGAATTAAAGGTATATGCCCCATATGACAGTTGATCCTTTTTGTATTTCAAATTTTCATTCCTTTGAACATGAATAAGGGATGTTAAAAATACAGAAAGGCAACAAGTTCATGTATAAAACTATATTGGCCTTTATATAAACCCTGATGAATTTTTCAAGATCATTTAAACTATCAAATGATTAGAAAACCAGCTGGGAGCTTCAAACCAAGATACTTTGGGGTAATAGGTTACTGAACAAGAAAGAGAGATTTCTTAGGAAAATTTGATTCTAACAGATTTCACATATCCCTCTAGAACTTCAATCCAATAGTCTTATCTGATTGCTGTTGAATAATGACATTTAAATTCTCCTGGACTATTATCATAGCTTCAGTAGCCATCTTTCAATGTAGTTCTTGCTCATTCAATTCCTATTATAATTTCCAGTGAAATAAAATATCAAAAAGTCATTCAAATTCATAGACTAAAGATAGATCTATAGTGACAAAGTAAAGTATAGGATAGAATTCATTAGTTTGATAAATTAATAAACATGAACAGTCACTCTGAATAATTCGAGCCAAAGGAACTTTTTCTCTGGGTGGTTGGCTATTTGGGGTCTGAGTTATCCATGTAATTGCTACTGCTCCTCATTTTATTTTGCTCATGTCAACACAACCAAGTCTCTGCACTTGATTTTGAAAGCTTCACTATTTCATGTCACGTTAGCAAGTGAGACACACATAGCAAATTCTGGACAGGGTTCTGGTGACAAATGACTTCTATGGTTTTGCACGTGTCTCTTCAATGACAGCTGCCGGGAAGAAGCATCACCTCCCAGCTGCACAACTTGATCCTTCTCTCCCTTGTGAATTAGGAGGAATTGAATGTTTGGCTTTAAAGTGGCACTTCACACTCCTCTCATTGAATATCACAATCGTGCCCAGACGAAAGGAAACAAAAAAACCCATCATTGGCAACTGATGGGAGAAAAAAATAGTCCTCTCATTACAGGGATAATAAGCAGGATGTTCCCCCCGCTCCAGCCTTGCTTCTTAATTCTCCTTATTGTATTTTATTAAATGGTGCAGTTTGAAATTAAGGCTCTGGCAACCTTCATGCACACTCTGCATTAACAAGCAAAACAGAAGCACAGAAGAGCAGTATCAGCCCCTTCCAAAGGCCATCTGCTTTCTTCCTGTTACGAAACTTCAATTCATCAGCACAACTCTAAAGAAAATATTGATAGCAGAAATAGAAGCCTGCATTCTGAAGCTAGTTGGAGGCAGGATTAGTGAAGCATTAGTAAACCTGGTTAGGTTGTGTTAATTAATAACTAATCCAGAGCTAGTCACTACAGTCATTCAGTCTTTCAAACTTTTCTTACCTTGTTCATTCAACAAAATGTATTCAAGGTTCTCAGTAGTAAGGTAACCTTATTTCCTCATCATCAAATGAAGAAAATGATGCCATCATCTTTGTCCTGCCTGCCTAGTTAGGTTACTGGAAGTATTACTATAAAGTCTATAGCAAATTAAAATGTCTGAACTTGTACCAATGACCAACCAAAGAAAGTACATAATCAGTCCATATCCTATGCAAAAACTTAAATCTAAATATGATTGTGTCTTAGTGGAGAATTTTACACCTACCATCACAAAATTTTTGGTAATTTTCACTGATAAATATGATAAAATATTATTTTACCCTTTCAAAAGGAAAAAAACCAATGATCATAAAGTTTTTAAAATGTCATTGTGGGTGCTGGGGAAATGTCTCAATGGTTCAGAACAATGCTCTTCTGGGGGATCGTGGTTCAATTTCCAGCATTCACACAACGTACTTTAATTCCAGTTCCTTCTGGTCTGCATGTATAGACACATAAAAATAAATCTCAAAATAAATGCAAAGTTTGCCAAGCACACTGTCTTGGAATTCTGTCCTGACACTATCATATATCCCTAAACCTTGGTGAAATAAGATAGTATCATGAAGATTAATTTTGTACAAAGAAGAAGACTGTATTAAGGTTAGCCAGTGGATTGGGATGTGCATATTTTTAACACAGAGAACTCCAGGCACTCCTAACAAACTCATAACTTATCTCAAGAAAAATGGTTGTCACAAAGAAAACCTAAAATATGTGATGGTGATTTAGCAGTTAGACACAAAGTAGAAAGAAAACCAATGTTGGAGGCTAGAGAAAAAGACAGTGAATTTTAATGACATATTTAGAAAAAATAAAATCCTGACACTCTGGATTATGGGCCACGTGGATTAGAATCCACATGATTTAGAACAAGAGCATCTAAAAGTCACATTTGTTGTGTTTGAAAAAGATGATATGAATGTATAAACTCAGGAAAACCCAAGTAATTAGCAAATGGAAATAAAAGAGAGATAAATAGTTCTCTACTGAGAAGCTTACATGTTAGGAAAGTGAGTGCTGCTAGACTCCAAGCACTGAGACTTAATGTATTGAAGAGTTTTGCACAATACACAATATGCCCATGGGAATGGAGGACTTAGGACAAGGATGAGGTTGAACATGTGAACTTTCTAAGACTTTAAGAAGCCATGGTGAAAAAAAAAGAAGCCATGGTGAAGTTGAGAAAGAAATACATGGAAGAGAGAAAGCCATCGAAGCACACTTTATAACTGTGTTCAGAAGAAAGTTCTTGATGTACTTGGTGTTCCATGGAATGTATTAAGAGTAGATGAAGCAGAAGCCTACTGTTTGCGTGGGAACAGCTTGTTAAAGAAGCTATAAACCTGGTTAAAACATTACCATTGACATTTGAAGGCTTGCAATACAACTATTTGATGACCAGGGCGCCAGGAAAAAGGATTTTGCTGAGAAAAGTGTAGCCTCAGAAGAGGGTATAATGCTCACTATGTTGGAAAATTGCCATTTGTTGTGTGAGCTCATTGAGAAGCTGGCTCTGAAAGCGGCATTTCACTCCCCCTGGGTTCTAGATCCAAACAAATTTGTCTGAAAGTTTCTTAAAACCGAATTAAGGGCTGTGCCCCAAGCCCTGTGACAGAAAGGAAAGAAAAGAGAAAAAGAACCCAAAAGGAAAAATAGTGTGAGAACAGCTAGAAGATAAACAATTTCCAATAGAGTTACTATTGTTTATCCCACGATGTGAAAATGTCTGTAGTAAGAATGGAGGCAGAATTTCAGCCATGAGAAGCTCACCTGTGAAAAGAAAACTCAGCCAGGAACCCCAGCTGACAGCCTTAACTTCTCCAATTGGTTATGGATAATTGACTACTCCAGTTGCTTGCTCTTCCGAGACGTTCCTTGAAACTTACTAAAGGAGATCTTTAGAGGTGCGACGGGAGTTGGAAAGGGTGTGTGTGTGTATATATATACACACACACATACATATATATATAGTGAAATTCTCAAAAATAAAAGAATATTTTTTGAAAACTTCTCTAACACAAAAGCTAAAGTAGATTGGAATGTGTTTCAGAAAATAGCTAAATATGAGACACAAGCTAGGTCTGCTACATGGTCATCCTTTCCTGAACAAATTGTTGGGATTTGAGGCCCTTGTAACTGATGCCAGAGTGCCAAATGGGGAAGCACAAAAGCAATGGCGGCCATAATCGAGCTCTCTACAGTGGTGCTCAGCATAAGTGACGGGAGGACCCTACCGATGCTATTTGGCTCATTAGACTTTTGATGAGCTTAACGAACTAGAAAAACAGGGTCAAAAAGGGGCAAATTTACCTACAGGAAGTTCTTGCATAAACAAATGAAACCAACAAACCTTCTTGTGTCAGCTAACTTTTATTGTTTAAAGTATTTTAAAACATGATGTTACATTACAAGAACCAGACATTTCTCACACCTCTAGTTAGATGGTGTGGCTCTGAGGACCCAAGTCAGGTTTGGTTTGTCTTATCTGCGCTCATGAATCTGTGATTAACTAACAGGTCAACTGAGGCATGCTGAACTAGGAAACCCACTCTGAAGTAAGACACTTTCATGTGTCTCTAAACCCCTGTATGAATCAAGGTTTCCCTCACAGGGGAAGTGGAAAGAGAGACAGTGAAAAAGAACAAAATAGCACAAGATTATTTGGGGCTTGGGAATAGACCTGGAATGCCATTAACTTTACCAAATTCTGTCTGTCAAACCAAGTCAGGAGGCCAAGCAACATGTAAATAGTGGGGATGTCTCCCTCCCTCAGTGGGAAAAATGCAATCAATTGCAAGGAGAGAAATTCTGAGTGGGCAAAGATTGAGATTTTACTGATCTCTGTCATACACAAAGTTGTTTTGTTTCCTTCATTTTACCTTTTTTTTAATAGTAGAAAGTTGGTTACATTCTCCTAATTTCTCAGAAATTGAGGAGGCATTGCTAATCATTGTCTCCTATAACTTCTCAGTTTCAGAAACAAGTAACCTGAGGTCTAAAGAAGTTAAATAATTTGATTAATGTCTCATAGACAAAGAACTAGAAGTTATTTCTGGTTCAGATTAGAGCTACTTCTACACAATTTATTATCCTCCATCCCAAAGACACTTTTAAGTCTGAACAAATATGCTTTTGTTCTATATGTTATCATTGCCATATTTGCTCTGAAACTGTCATGTCACCAGCAGTAACAACCAAGACCATGTTTCTTGGGTATGGCTCCTTTACTGAGGCTTGCTTTGCTCTGCTTCTATCTTGTATATTCTGTTCAGAAATACACATGCCTGCCTGACAGTGGAACCATCGTTAGAAAAGAAGCATATGTTGAAGTGACCTGCTGCTAAGAGTTCCACATTCCAAACACCAAGCTTCATAATGGGAAGCTTCAGATCTTCCACTGCTTTTACGACTCATTTCTTTATGGACATCCCAGAACAGTTCACCTCATTAGCCATTATAGAGATTTTAATTCTTCAGTTAATCTGGTGTTCATTCAGCAGAATGAATATTAATATCTTTCTAATGTAATTTTTAATTAAATATAGCATCCCCATGATTACACCCAAAAGATCTAAATAGAGTTTGAAAGAGAATACAGACACTATCACAATCAAAATCAGCAAATTCTGTTGAAATGCCTTTCGAAGGGCTGATCACCTATGAAGTAATGAGAATAAATTGTGAGATAATGTAGGACAGATCTAATTAAGATAATGAGCTATGATTATGGACTTGATTTTTCAGGGTTAAAGCTCTTAACAAAAGGCAATCTATGGATATATTTTAACCATCGTTTCTGCTCTATTCGCTTATATTAGCTATGCTTCTTAAAAAGGGAAAATATTCATCAAAAGTAATGACCCTGAGACTTCGCAGCTACAGGATTTCAACTATTTTGCTATCACTGATGCATTTAATAGTTTGACAGACTTCTTTTTTGTAATTTCATACATTTGATTAAAATAGCATCTTTTCAAATCACACCATGAAGGGAGAGAGAGAGAGACATTAGGATCAACATTTTCTCAGGACCTTGAAAAGTATATTATGGGAGACATTTTGATTTAGCTAGCACAGATTTGGATGGATATTTCTGGAACAAGCTAACTAATTAGCCTGGCTCCAATAGCCGTGGCAGGTGAGACAACCAGGGGAAGGGAGTAATTAGGCTTTGCAGGTATGTCGGAGAGCCATCTCTGCTCCCTCTTGAAAGTGGCAACTCAGAGCAAGAGGGGGGAAAAGAAGGAGAAGCCGTGTCTCCTTAGCTCACCATGGTTAAGAAGCAGAAAAAAAGTGTTTTCTGAGAAGTGAAGAACTAGAAAAGAGATTCTTGGAAGGGTCCATGGCTGCACTATTTAACAAAGACGTAGCACTGCCCATTGAAAATTAAATCATTCACCAAGAAATGCTAACAGCTCTCTTGGGCCCGTCCACCAGTGCTGGTCCTCAAGGAGAAACATTTTAATATGACAGTGAAGCTGTATAGAAGGAGATCCCAGACTGAGTCATCTGCACATCTTCTGTGCTTTACAGTCACATCAAGAAGCATCATTCTATGGTCTGTTTAGTCCCTGGAACACCCTCAGACAGTCTGCAGCAAGGACAGTGTGACTCTGACACTGGCTGCAGCAACAGAGCAGTTAGGGCTCCATTAATTCTCCCACTTCCGAGACCTTTCTGCTAGCCCTCAAGGCAACATTCATAGCTGTTCACTGAAGTCTCAAGGCCATACAGACCTTTGAGATCACATAACAAAGCAAAAGGGCAGACTCCAGGAAGAAATAAGCAGTGCCTTGAAAGCACACGAGTTGTTAACTCCATTTCTCCTGGATTTTTACTGAATTCATTTTGCCTTCTTCTTTCTATTATATTGCTCACCTATTTTTTCCCACTCTAATCAATGCCTGTGTGGTATCTTGGAAAGAATATTGCTAATAATTCAAATTTGCATTTACAGTACTGCCAACCAATACCTCTCTGATCTTTCATTTCCTTCATTCAAAAAGCTGTCGTGTGAGAACTAAATGAGGATATGAAATTCAAGCATATTGAAAATGATAAGCCTCTACATAGTCACCAGAACCATAATTCCAGTGTCTCCTCCATGTTAGACAAGCCCGGGAAGCAAAGCCAGAAGCAACAAATGCATAGCCAGAAATCAGTTGGCACCGTGAGCAAGGACAGCTGTTATTTTCACATTGTTTTTTCAGACACTTCTCTCCGGGCCTGGTGAGACCTGGGAGACCTAGGAGAAGTTGAGCATGGGCACTATCTCTTTCAAGTGCTGGGACTTAAGTCCATCAAACATGCCTCAAGACCATGACCCATTCCTTCCCCTCTAGCATCTTCGCTCATCTTCATTGTATCCATTTTTTTCCTCTCTTCCCTAGAGACTCAGTAAGAGAGTAGAAGGAATAGTGTGGGCTTTGTAAGCAAAGAGATCTTACTCAATTACTTAATGAGTGAGCTGCCTCTCCAAGCCTGGGTAGTTTGTTCTCCCCTATAAAATGAATTTAAAGTTATAGCCCTGCCTACTTTAACCTAAAAAGCACCTTGGGTGTGAATTTTCAGCCAGGTTTCCTTCTATCCTGAGCCTGTCCTTTTTTTATATCAATGACGACATGCTGTATTTCACCAGTCTTTCCCAGGATCCACTTACGTACTGAGTCATTAACCAGTTAGTTGTTACAATACAGAACACATGATCTCCCCTCCCCGCCTTCTGAGCAAGTGAATACTGGCTCAAACTGAAGACTGTGACAAAAGTGGCACCTTGTTTCTTCCCATCTCCCATCTCTACCAACTGCTTTCCTATCTCGCGTGACCATTTCTACAAATCTCTTCCGTAGTACCCAAAATAGTAATGTACACTCAATGGTTTACCAACACATTTCCCTTCCTAACTGGTCATGGCACTGTGAAGATCAGCACAATTCCTTGGCCATCTCTACATTCACAGAGCTGGGAACATTCTTTTCAACCATGACGGGCCCTCTTGCCTCATTTTTCCCTCTAGTAGCATACGTTAAGGCATCCTTTAGGTAAACTCAGGGAATTTGATAGCGAGAGAAGAAATTCTGCTATGATTCTCTAATTTTACACTTTCCAGCTCTACTCAAATAAACCAGAGATCATTGTGAGGCAGTGGGAAGAAGAGGAAATACTAGTTAGTTGGTGCATGTCTAGAATAAAGATCTATAATCCTAAGTAGTATTGCTACTCACATGTATCTTGGCATTGTTGTTCAGTTCCCTGTGTTCTCACACGGCTACTCTCAGCGCCTAAAAACACAAACCTTGTCTTCTTTACTTTTGCCTTCCGTCTCATAGAACCAATTTAATCATGTGCTAAGGAAATGAACTGTTTATATATGATACAAGAGCTGAAAACCCTGAACATCTGATTTCAATTAAAACGAATACTGTTCCAACTGCCACAAGCTATCCCAATATAGCACAACAGTAATACGTGTCATGTTTTGACAATTGCATGCTGTATTATTCAAAGGAATCTATAATTTGATATTTTTACCATGAGTTTGTACCTTATTCACATTTCTTTGGTGCTTTGATCTCAAGGTTACATGTTAGGGCTTCCGAGTTCTCACATCTAAGGCCCTCCAGCCGCAAACCCTGTCTCTCTTCCTCCTGATGGCGTTTGTCAGTCTTCTGTGCTGACAACCTTTATTTGGAAATATTCTACAAGGAATAATTGCAAGGAAAAAGCACATCCAGGATTTGGTCAGCCTTTCTTGAAATTGCAAAACGATAGCATGAAATAGCATATTTTACAGCACGTGACTGGAAAATAGTTATTATTTTTGAAACTCAACAATATTTGTTTTCCTTTTACACCAGGCAGAAATATAAATGCATTGTTTCTCTAGGCTGTCTTATAGATATTCACCACCACGTAAAACAGAGGGGATTGTCTTGAACAACAGAGTGTAGTATATAAAATCAATTTCACTTAAGGTTTTGCACATTTAATTAAGTTAACTTCTGATGTGGGTGTGGGGAAGAGAGTCCCTTTCACATCACAGACTTTATGCTTACCTGAGACATCTGTGGCCTTTGCCTTTATTTTACTTATTCCCATATCTGATAGCTAGATTTTATTAAAGTTGTTCTCATAACTAAAATGAAGATTTTTACTCTAAGTATACTATTGTGCATTATGTTGACAGCTGTTTATTAAATATGCATTCCTAATCTTTTTAAGTCAAGAACAGATTCTAGTCGAATGAGTCTTAGAAGGATGGACAGTCTTCAGCTTAGAGTGTACTCTAAAAATTACTAGGTATATCATCTAGATAGTTTTGTTTTGTGGGGTCAGTACTAACCTAAAGCTGGCTGTTTATAACTGAATAGCAGATCTTGTATTGACATTTTCATCAAAACTAGAGCCCATAATAGCATAGCCATTTCATAGGAAATGCATATATGGATCTTTTTCAATATTTCCCTAAGAGATGATGAAAAATAGACAAAGTCCTAGATTATTGAAGAGCAAAGAAGACCTACTCCACAGCACCCAAAAGTCCCTGCATCCAAGAAAAGAAATGGAGACTGGAACAAGGGACCCCAAGAGGCTCAGCCATCATCCTGGGAAAATTTAAATTGATTGTCCACCCTTCAGCTCTGAAGGTAGTGAAAAATGGATTTTACCTTTCTTATTTTTTTTCCGAGGGAGTGTCTAAAAGGAGTAAGGTTTCGCTATAGAATTGAGGTTACTGTGTTGCTGATGTGGAGAAAGTAGAGAGAAGGCGGAAGA
This sequence comes from Ellobius talpinus, assembly GCA_001685095.1. Classification (NCBI taxonomy): domain Eukaryota; kingdom Metazoa; phylum Chordata; class Mammalia; order Rodentia; family Cricetidae; genus Ellobius; species Ellobius talpinus. Next base: position 11,666 of record LOJH01005536.1, on the reverse strand, counting down.
GAAACGTTTAAAGCCTACTCAGCAAGCTCAAGGTGAGTTCTTTAACACAGGCCTTACTGGTTTCAGATGGGATGCCACCAGAAGTGCACATGGAAAACACAGCCTAGAATTTTTTATATTAAATGACAACCCAGTTTAGGTCTATACAGGATAGAGGTATTTATGTTGGCCAAACCATTTGTAGATCTGAGTTAGCAAATCTTATAAAACACGGAAATGAATTCCTGCTCCAGAAACATAAAACGCCTTCATGATTGTGACTGTATCTACTTGTCGGAATAATCCAACTTAGACTACAATTCATAACTGAAGTCTATGTACAATTGTAGCCTTAGGTCTTAAAAATAATAATGCTTGCCTGAGGGAAAAGACGGTTGGCTTAGTAGTAAACAAATTGTGGTTAATAAAAATGCAATAAATCATATTTAGTGTAAATAAGAGTTTTCCTGCACTTTATTCCCATTTCCAGTACAAATAGTTCTAGAATTTAGTCTTTGTCATTGCAATCCCAGAACAGAGCAAAAAACAATGACTCTTCTGATCTGGCTTGCCAGATGTTTTTACCCACAACTCATCTCTCTTCTTCCAAACAAATATAAGAGGCCTCATAGCCTTTCTCTCCCAAAGCTACCTTGGAAATAGGTCAGAAGGTCAGGGAGCTGTGCTTCTGGGCTAGCAGATGAGGAGCTGTGCTCCTGGGCTAGCAGAGGAGGAGCTGTGCTCCTGGGCTAGCAGAGGAGGAGCTGTGCTCCTGGGCTAGCAGAGGAGGAGCTGTGCTCCTAGGCTAGCAGATGAGGAGCTGTGCTCCTGGGCTAGCAGATGATGCCGTTGACACTGGTCTTTCTGCTGAACACAAATTGAAAGATACAGCATGAATTATGATCTTTAAATATTTTCAATGCCTTCTTAGAAACATCAAGGCTACCCAGAGTATGAGAGACAGTAAGGCCAAAGTGGAAACTGAAAGAACTCCAGAGAAAGTTGACTGGTTATGCCTGTTGGGCATTTTGTTTTGGTTTTTGAGCCAAGGTCTCAGGTAACTGAAGTTGAACTCCACTTATGTAGCCAAAGAGAGCCTTGAACTCCTGATCCTCCTGCCCGTTTCCCACGTGCTGCAATTGCAGGCATGTGCTAACCTTTTCTACCGGAAGGGCCAGTTCTCAACTGCATGGCAAAAGCAGGAACACTGGGCACCTAGGGAAGCAAAAGTGAGAGCTCAGGGCTGCTGAGGGGGGAAACTCGGCCTTGAAGCACGGAAACACAGCTCCTCTTAGCTCAGCAGCCCACTCCTTCCTGGGGATGTCTTCCCTTTCACAGTAAACTGTCCCTTTCAAAAAGATTTCCCTATACAAAGTAATGGAAACACTGCTGAAATAAAGACCTAAATACACAAAGGATTTACTATGTCAATTCTTCCTATACTCAATTAAATTGCATTTTCAGTAGAATCTCAATCAATTTTCCAGCTCTCTCTCCCCTCTCTCCCACCCCTCTCTCTGTGTGTGTATATGTGTGTATACCTAAGTTGACCATTTGAAATTTTTACAAAAGACAAAAGACCAATAAGTGAAAACAAACATAAATAAAACAAAGTTAGACAATTTACTCTATTAATTATCAAGATTTATACTAAAGTTTTAACAATTGAGCCAAAGTGTTACAGCTGTTAAACTGACAGACAGAGCAACAGAAGACCAGAAGCCAGAAGGGCCCCATGCACATAGCACAGCCACTTGATTCATGACAAATATGGTAAGATCGGGTCAGCTGCATTTTTAACTGGTGCAAAGTCACTTGGATACTTGACCTTAATTCACATCTTCCCAAAACAAAAAAATCAATTCCAGATGGATTGCAGGTCTAAGAGTCAGAGGTGGGAGCGATCACAAACCCAAAAGGAAACAACTTGCTAACCTTGGTAAGCAACGATTCATTTAAGAGCACAAAAACTATTAGCCTTAAAGGGAAGATTGGTACACTGAACTTCAATAATTTTAAAGCTCTCTGTTTATCAAAAGTCACCACTTAACAGCATGAAAGGGCAAATTACACAGCAAGAGAACATGCAAGCAATACCAATAGTAGACGAGGATACAGATTCAGGATTATATTACGAATGTCTGAATCAATACACACATGGCCTGACAAGTGGACCAAAACTATTAATTAAAAGCTTTAACATAAAGTATTTTATTGGTAGTATTAGAGAAAAAGGGATAGTGTGTTTTACTCTAATATTAACATCGAAGTCAGAAGATCCACAAGAGCAAATATATCAGTGGAACACTGGAAGATGTTTCTATAAATAAGAAGCAGGAGTCGAAACAGTAGTCTTTTGTGGATAACGTATTGTTAAGCACAGTTCATCACACTCATCTGTTCAGCTCGGTGTCCTCACCTATGATAACTTTTCAACATTATTTCTTGCACACAGATTGACCTCACAAGTGAAGGAGTGCATTGTAAACAAAGCAGAAGAGTGAGATAAAGCCAAGATCGCTTTGGAATAGAAAGAAGTAATGCTCATTTAACAAACTAAAGAGCCACTAGAAAATGCTATTTCATTCTTCTCACATGATAAAAACTTCCAAAATATTTATTCAAACAAATATGGCCCACAATTAGAATTTGTCTCCAATATCATTCATGGACCAAGAGCAATTGCTTCAAGAATGTTGATCTGCTTAACCATCTCTGGGGGTTTGAGCAAGAATAGTCCCAAAGGCTCATATATATAAATTCTTAGTCACCAGAGAGTAACACTACTTGAAAGGAATTAGAAGGGGTGACCTTGTGGGAGTAGGTGTAACTTTGTTGGAGGAAGAGTGTCATTGGGATGGGTTTTCAGGTTTCAAAAACCCAAACCAGACCTAGTGTCCCTCTCTCCCCGCTGCCTCTGGATCTGCATGTAGAACTCTCAGTGACTTCTCTAGCACGGTGCCTGCCTGCATGTTGCCACTCTTCCTGCCACACTCAGCCTGCCACAAAGTCTACCATAGGCTACAGGCAAATTGCTTCCACATGACACAGCTACAGAAAATCAAAGCCCTTGCAGGGAGAAGCAGGGGAGCACTCCGGACCCCAGGCAGAGGCACGTGCAGAAGTCCTACATCTTATATAGTACATAGTATTTGTCTTTCTATCTTTTCTTATCCATAAGATGAAGAGAATACTGTCTCCCAACCTGTTCCAAGTTCCAGGAGGGAGCTCGTACGGCCTTTCTCATCAGCAGGCTTCTTCACTAGCATGTTTCAGTACACGGTGCCAGCAGATCAGAGCAAGGCCGATGTATGTGTTCCTCCACCTCCCCTGAGGGCAGATTTTACATCTCTACCGAAGGTCTCAGCAACACTCTGTACACAGCTTCATTGCGTTCAGGTCCTGGAACTTTCCTGCCTCAGTCCAGACTTAGGAGCGGTCATGGCACCCATGACCACTGATCTTCCTCTACGTTTCCACACAGTTTCAGAATTCTTCAGATTGCTCAGTATGAACTGGCTGTTTCCTGGCAGGCCTGTGGGTGACACAGATGTTTTATTTATGATCTTACAGTTTTGATATTTATGATACTGATGGTGTGTTTCCGTGTTTCCTTACACAAATGGGTGTCACGTGATAACGTGTTCTCATCATGATTCAGGGTCATCAGGGGTCTGAGAGATAACATAATTGTTTATCTGCTTCTTCTATCTACTGTCCTTTGTGCTTTACAGATATTACCCCATCTAATATTTCCTTTTACACTCATATCCAGACACAGTGGGGTGGGGGGTGGGGAAGTTGGAGGGATGACAACTGTGAAATCAAGGAAGCATACCTGTTGAGTAGTAAATAGAAATAATTTCATTTCTAAGGCCTGGAGATATGGATCCATATGTGAAATGCTTGTTACACAAGTGTGAGAAACTGAGTTCAGATCTCCAGTGTGCATTCATGCACACACACACACACACACACACACACACACACACACACACACA
>LOJH01005535.1:22009-33981 GCA_001685095.1 Ellobius talpinus | reverse complement strand
GCCTCTGAACACATAGTGGGCCTTAATGTTAGCCTCTGAACACATAGTGGGCCTTAATGTTAGCCTCTGAACACATAGTGGGCCTCACAGACATAGGCTTTGCTCCCTCTGAATACATACATTTCAACTACTCTGGATTTGAAGTTGACTATATCATTGTGATTGTTGATCTGCATTATCAACTTGAGTGATGATAGAATCATCTAAAAGATTGAAGGTATGCCTCTGGGTGTATCTGTGAGGGCGTTTCCAGAAGGGGAAAGTCCCATTCTGTATATAGGTCATGGAGTCCCATGGACCAGGGTCTGGTCAGAATGAAAACGAACAAGGAGAAAACAGGCTGAGTGTCAGCTCTCCCATCTTCAGCTTTCTGGTTTGCAGGGACGGAAACCCAGGTGCTCACCCTGCCTTCTTTGCCATGATGGGAACTGAATCAAAATACAACGTCTTTCTCTTCTTGTCTGTTTGAGGGGTTCTGATCAGAGTCATACAAAACCTACCCAACACAGCCTTGATGTGGACAGTCTGGCAAAATTGCTTATAAAAAAGTAGAGCCATCTCTCTGTAGGGAGCACAGATAAGCACATGCCAGAAGCCCATTTAGCTGGCCTGAGCTCCTGTCTCAACAAAACACTAATATTTGACATACATGCTATGGCAGAAGTCTTTCTCTCTCTCTTTCCCTCTCTCTCTCTCCCTTTCTCTCCCTCTCTGTTTTTTATAGTTATAAAAACTTCTAAGGGTCTTAGGTTTAAAGAACAAATTACCAAAATTTCATAGGGACACACAGCCTCTTAAAATTTTAAAACATACAAGGATTTGCAAGTCAGGTGTATTGGCCCACACCTTTAATCCCAGCCCTCAGAGCTCTGTGAGGACAGCCTGGTTGACATAGTGTGTTTCAGAAAAGCCAGAGCTACACAGTGAGGCCCTGACTCAAAAACAAACAGCAGCAACAAATAAAAACCCAACAGCAAAGATGATTTGCTTCCACACATGGGCTGAACAGAAGGGGAGAAAGAGACAAAGCAAAACAAATCACAGACAGAATGAACTGCTTATAGAAGACCAACGCAGTTCCAAAACTAAAACCAAAGGAGAATAAGGAGACAGAGATGTTTGAAGAAATGTCAAATAGAAGAAGAAGCAAGTTTCTTTGTGCTATTCCAGAACACAGACTTGGCACTAATGGATAGAATACCTCACACCAACTGTAAGAAGTCTGATAATAACTTAGCACAGCCCAACTGAGAAAACTCCCACTCTAAGAACCATGCATGTCCTCTGTGTGTGAGTATCCACGGATCCAAGCACTTCATCCTCTCTCCACGCATGAAGAGAAGGCAGATTTTGACAAAGGACTGAACGGAATAACCATTCTACCTCCCAACTCTAAATTCTATTCATTTAAACTTATGAGATTACACACTTAAAGCCTGCCTCGAAAATTCTATGAAATGGTACAGAGCCATTGGGAGCTGAGAGGAAAAACCATTACTCCTGTGGTGGGAAAGTTCACACGTAGCTAATTTAACTGCGAACTTTCAAGTGGATTTGCAAGAAAAGGAATGAGGAACTATTGGCCATTGGGTTGCTGGGAAATTGTCGATGCCCTTTCAATTGCTAGGTTCTCATTAGCATATAGCACTAAAGGAAAATGAGTTTGTTTTATCATGTAGTTTCATCATTATTTCAGTCGATTTAATGAGGTCTTGATCTGAAAGCCAGAGAGTCTAAATTATTTCCTGGTATTTCTGGAGTACCACAATTGAATTAGATTTCTCCCTTGTATTCTTTGAATTTCTTCTCAGATTCTGGGGTTTAGGCTCTCTTTCTCCCCTTCCGTTCAGCCCATGTGTGGAAGCAAATCATCTTTGCTGTTGGGTTTTTATTTGTTGCTGCTGTTTGTTTTTGAGTCAGGGCCTCACTGTGTAGCTCTGGCTTTTCTGAAACACACTATGTCAACCAGGCTGTCCTCACAGAGCTCTGAGGGCTGGGATTAAAGGTGTGGGCCAATACACCTGACTTGCAAATCCTTGTATGTTTTAAAGTTTTAAGAGGCTGTGTGTCCCTATGAAATTTTGGTAATTTGTTCTTTAAAACTAAGACCCTTAGAAGTTTTTATAACTATAAAAAACAGAGAGGGAGAGAAAGGGAGAGAGAGAGACAGAGAGAGACAGAGAGAGAGAGACTTCTGCCATAGCATGTATGTAGTGGTCAGAGGATAATTTGTGGTAATCATTTTCTTCATGTGGATCTCTAAGACCAAACCCAGGCTGTCAGGTTCGACAGCAGTCTTTGCTACTATAAATCAAGCACTATAAATTAATTTTACTACATTTATTTATTCACTTATGTGCATGTGTACAGGGGCGGGTACACGCGTGCCACAGTGTGTATGTGGAGGTCAGAAGACAATCTGTGGGAATCAGTTCTCTCCTTCCATCACGTGGGCTCCAGGGATTGGACTCAGATTGCCAGGCTTGCTGGAAATCTCCTTTACCCACAGAGCTAGCTCGACCACCCAAGGCAATTTGAATTTCTTCTAGTGTGTTTTTGGGATTAGCAAAATGAAATATTTATTTATATGCAAATGAAGCATATTTTATACAAAATTGAATGAATATGGGGGCCATATATAGTGTGTTCACCAAAAGTTCCAACTTTTCCAGCCATATGAGGAATCTGCCCTTTGGGGGCACAAATGGCATTTTTCTATGAACTAGATCTCTGAATAGTCAAGAAAATGTAAAGTGAGTCTTTTGGGATTTTCAACTAATTTACTATAATTATTCAAGTGCAAGGAGGGGCTAACTTAAAATGACTGATGGCTAATTTTCAGACATATGCAGGTTAAAAACTATCAACACCAGCTGCTAACATTGATTTGTTATCTGGTCTCAATTTGTCTAAAATAGACCAATAGAAAACAGGAATATTAATTTTGGCATGAAAATCACAATGTCTAGCTTCTTTGTACTATCTGGAAAAACGCCTAATTGCACTGGGTCTTTGAGGGACTCTGGCCCAATAGGTGGTTAGACATTTGAGGAAAGAGGGGGAAAAGACAATTCTGGGTAGCTAGGATAGAAAGAGGTGAAGAAACAGAAGTCCATTTCTAAAGTAGCCAACACCCCGTGGCCCACCCAGCTGAAAGTGCAGCCTTCTGCCCCCACCAGGACCTACGTCGCTAGCGATGTCCCTTGATGTCTTGGCCAGCTGGACAGAGATTGCATCAACAGGGAGATCATAGCCTTTCTTCAGAGCCTCTTCCCAACCAAGTCTATAAAATTTCTGAAAAGTAAAGAGACTCTATTTAGTGCTATTCCTTCTATGTTAAAATTGCAGACAAGCCAAGGCGTGTGTAGAGAGTGAATACAGAACCCTAAAATCAACTACTCTGACTCTACACGCAGGTAAAACTAAGCAGGTGATAACAATAGACTCAGCACTGACAGCACCATGGGATCTAGCTTAGTCTTTCATTTCATTTTGGGCTAATGGTGTATCTGGACACAGCATCTACTATTTAGCAATGATCCAGTCCTACCGGATTTATAAGGTAGCTTTCTTCCAGCAGCTAACAACAGTCTGGGGCCACTGTTTTAAACACTGGCGATAAATAATTAAAAAAGAAAATCAGATCAAACCATTTCAACTACCTACATGATAAAAGTAATAAACGCCTTTTGGAAGTTTCAAATGAGCTAGCTGTTCCAGTCAAACTTGTTGGTGGTGTCTTAAAACCACTGTAGCAATATCATCATCTAAGACTCTGCCCGCTGGGTGTTGTGCTGTGCACCTTATGGGGTCTCTCATTTGTTGCTCATGGCCATCCAATGTCACAGGTACTTTTATAGTCCTGATTTTAGTAGGGACAGAAACAAACTTCAGATTAGGTGGTTCTTCCAGTATCAAGGAACACACAGATACCAAAGTCAAAGCTTACATCAGGTCCATTCAACATAACTCTATGGTTTCAGTTGTTATTTATGGCAACTCCCCTTTGCATCAAGCGCAATGAGCATGGAAATTGGACAGATGTAGTCCCTGCCTTCTTAGAGCCCACAGCCAGGGCCCTTGCTCCTAACAGGGTCTTGAAAGCCCTCTAGAATGAGGAGTTTGATTCGCTTCCGTTGCTTCAGCATTTACACCAGCTGTTTCCTATTACATCAGTTTCTAAGTGAGTATGTTTTGAGACAAAACATGTCATCGACATGCAAGCTTCACTTACCTGGCTGTACAGTGTCTGATTCTGCTTGGCTTGCAAAATATCTGGTGTATCGGGCATCACATGAATCTTGGTTTTATCTTTATTCCAGTCAACAGTGTATAAATGCTATGAAGTGGGAGAAGAGACATTTTAAATCTGAATAATGGTTAAGGGTAAATAGGAAAGAAGATAAACAGAATATTCAAAAGCACTTCGTTTGAACTAGAAAAAGGAAAAATGTGATTCAGAAGAGACGTTAAGAACAAATTTATATGCTTTTTCTAAAAGAAAACAATACATATAATAGTGTATCTATATCTATCTATCCATATATATGTATATATCTATCCATATATATATATATATATATATAGAGAGAGAGAGAGAGAGAGAGAGAGAATCAGCCTGAGCCTTCTAACTGCTAGGATTACAGGTGTGTTCTGTGACACCTGGCTTTAATGTCAGATTTGGAAAAATAATATTTTGCATCTTTTCCATCTTTAGAATGGAATGAGAGTACTTAGGATAAATGTACTGAAAACATAAGCAATTTCTAACCCAATTATAATGATAAGGGAAGGCACTGCAAGAGATAGACATTGAAATGTGGTACAGGGCCAAGCTCTGTAACTGTTTGCCACTTCCTAGAATGCAGGACCCGAGTTCAACTCCTTCATAGCCTGTTGACCTCTTTTGGACTGGGAGGGAGGAAGCACGGTGCTCACTCTACCTTATTCATGGTATGAGCATTCTGCTTTGCCAGCACCATGTCCATGGAGTCGGTCAGCTTTTTAAACTGGAAGCTGCTGGGATGCTGGCGGTACTTCCGGTCACTGGCGTATTCAGTGGCTTTCTTGGCCTTTTCCACCTCTAGAGAGCCAGCTGGGCTCCAGCCAAGCCCTTTGTACCACTCATTGTAGTCTTGCTTATATTCGTTCTATAAAGGAAGAAGACACACTTGCCTTTACTTCTTCAGGTATGACACTAAAATATGGTCTATAAGACTGCAATGTCTCTGTCCACGCTAGGGATCCAGCCATCCCTGAGCTGGAAGGTTCTCTTACGTCACTCTGGATGTGATTCATATTCCTGGTCAGCTCGATGTTCATCGCATCTGGGAGGAGGATGTACTTGTGAATGAGGTGCTTGTAGTTAGTGTTGGTGATATTGGCCTGGGCGTCCTTGGCAGCGGTGACACTCAGCATGTCGGCAGGGGTGTGGTAGCTGGTCTTCGTCTTCTCATAGTTCTTCTTGTACTCTCGATCAGACTGCATCTTAGCCACTTGCATGGAATGGACTAATTTGGGATCATCCTCCAGACTGCGAAAGCCAACCATTTTTCCTTTCTCCTTTTCATAGTTCTGCTTGTATTTATACTGTGAAGAAAATAAGTGAAGAACAATTCGAGGGTTAATATCTGTAGTTCATAAAATAGGTAGCTGTGCACGGCTCCGCTGTGGACCAAACACATTTCTGACCTTTGCTTATGAGCCTGGCAGCAGAGTTCTTACCACAGGCCCCATTTCATACGAGACTACACACTGAGCGACTTCCTGGGGTGACTGAGGACTGGGGTGCACACCATCCTGCACTACGCTGCCTTGCTCTCACCCTCTGCAGTTACAGGAAGATCGCAGCAAAGGAGGGAGGAAGAGTGAGCTCGGTGTAAGCAGTCCAGTGCCACCGGGGAAATAAACCAGTCAGTCACCTGCTGCTGAAAAACCGGTTCATGTATAGAATGCAAAGCATGATTTTGGAGCAGTTTCATATTCTGCAGGATTGTTTTTCTCTCCAAACTGATAAAACTAAGGAGAAACGCTGCTATTTCTACCCAGCTTCCATAGAGGAGAGAGAGTGAACCATACCGTGCTTCTTAGTCTTTTCTTCCTGAGGTTGAGTGTGAAGGTTACAGGGGAGGAGCCAGTGTATCAGAGGAAGAACTAGGGGTTCTCAGCAATGGGAGGGACTGGGGAGGGGAAAATGCAGGGTGGGAGGGCAAAGGAGAGAGTGCAGCCTGGTGTGCCTCATCACTCCACGCTTCTGAGAGCAGAGTTTTGAGGCACGGATCAAGTTTCCTATGACAGTGTTGTGCTGGTCCACCAACTTTCTCAGGCTGTCAGGGAGCCCTAGTTCATAGGGTTCATACATCTCAGTTGCTTAAGTTCACCTACCACAGCTGATGCCAAGTCACTAATGTTTTAACAACTAGGTTGCAGGTCTCCTCATTATTTAAAGAGCGGCCATCATCAACATCAATGATCAAAACCCCAGTGACACTACATCAGGTTTCCTGCTGGGAATACAGATACCAACAAGCAGAGAGTTCACCTAGACCTCGTGAGGGGGGATGCTGAGGTTTGTGAGCGCTCTAGCATGATCAGAATCCTGTTGTGTCTTTGTACGTTTTCCCAGAAGTGCCAGAGAAGACACAAGCATTGTCAAGAGGCATTTGTGGAGCACAGCAAGTCTATGGCTCTCAGGCATGGGATAATGTTCTGCTTTCATATTGCATGCACTCTATGTTTGTGGCTCTATTTCTCTGCTTGGTTCCTGGCCACCCTTCACACTTACGTCGCTTGCAATATCTCTTGATGCTTTGGCGGCTTTGATAGGAATTGCGTCCGTTCTGAGGTCGTAGCCTTTCTTTTTAGATTCTTCCAGAGACAGTTTGTAGAGTTTCTGCAAAGAGAAGAAAACCCAGCTTTTTTCTAGAAGGCTGACTAGTTGTGTAGCAAGACTTTCTGTCTGGCAGATGTGGTATTGGTGGTTCAATGGTTGAATGTTCTAAGAAACATCATTATGTGTGGGAGAAAAAAATCAAAAAACAATTACTTGAGCTCAAATGTGCTTTTAGTATATCATTACAAAAGGAAAGGTCCTGATTGCTGTGAGGTTGAAAAGATGCTGTGAAGATGATAAAGCTCAGCCAACTCCTACTTGCTCATTAGAAGCAAAGAAAGACTACAAACCAGCCATCTTCTTGTGCCAAAAGAGCACCCCAGTTTTACAACGGCCTCTTTTACTTATATAAATAGTTGCGTGAATTCCACAGTCAAATAAAATACATTCCAAATTCCAAATCTCTGTGGAATTCAAACAAAGAAAAGCAAAAAGCTGCTCATCTTGGAGGAGTTCCAGCAACCAGGGACAGCAAAAGAAGGACATGAAATTAAACATCAAATGCATTTTCTAGCAACAGTTTCACGTTCCTTATTGTAGGGCTTGTCCCAGTTTGTTCAAAACATTCATTTTTTTCTTTCTTTCTATTGTTTTAACCCTTTTTAAGGATCGTCTCCACAGCTTAGTGGAGGGTTTTCAAAGGCTGGGGTTCTCTTCTGGCTCCCAGCCTTTCTCTTCCTGCCAAGTCTCTGAATTCAAGGGGGGGCTGTCCCCAAATGAAATCCAATAGTTCTTCAAAACCATAGCTGTTGTCTCAGCTGTCATTAACAGCCCCGCTCCAAATTTTAGCAGAGCAAAGTTTAGAGAGGGAAAGACACTGATTTACTTTAACAAAATACAATAGCCTATTAGTTTTTAAGTGTTCTCTCTCATAAATTAAGAAACATCAGTGAGTTAATTTTCTATTACTGGTGGGAGCAGGCGACAAAGAAAGATGGCACCTGGGGTATTATACTTACATTGCTCATATTAATTGCATTTGCTTTTGCCAAAACAATCTCAGGGATATCAGGCATGATGTGGACTTTGGTCTTATCAGCTTCCCATGCTTGTCTATAGAGATGCTGGGGGAAAAGTACAAGGTGGTATTTAAAACTCTTAAAAAGATCTCACTATACATATGCACATTATCATGTGTATACAGGTCTCAGGATTTTGTGTATCTAAGTGAAAAATAACATGGAGAAGAAGGTGCAAGACAGAAAATCAAAGTGTCTTTGCCTTAAGCCTAGAGATGGACACTCCCTCCTAGAGATTTCTAAGCATACTGTTTCAGAATAAAAATAAAATCATAGAACATATAATATTTAGAGCTGGCTCTTTTGCCACAAAATATGGATCAGACATCTTGGAACCTTCTGAAAAGAATTCTCTCCATCTAGGAAACTACAGAGGCATGATCCAACTAGTTTAATCAGTTCTCCATTGACAAACATGAATCTGTAGTTTCCAGTCTGTTTCTAGTACAATAACAAAGCTTGGACATGTGCCGCTCAGGTTTCTAGTCCAGGGAGGACCCGCTTTTGGTCATCTGCTCTTGGTTACTGGCCAAGGCCCTGCTGAATCTGCATTGCAGGTCCATTTCTTCCGGATCTCTCTCCTACAGGTATGCCGCATTTAACGTCACTTGCCAATATTTAAGATATTTCTAAGGTACTATCATTAAAAAAATTCCTGTAAGACTCAAATTCCATATTGACATATCTTTTCAGAACCTCTAACCTGTAAGAAACATGCGTGTGCCTTGGCACACACAGAGATTTCTGTAGGGTAAGGAACATGTTTCTTTTTCCCACAAATATTGACAAAAATGTTACATTAATATGCACTTGCTTGTAGATACAGTGAATGGCATAGCTCTGGCACACTGTCTGTGGCTAGTCTTTGTTTTAGCCCAGTGTTAGCCAAAAGAATTTTCTATGATGATAAAAATGTTTTACATAAACTAATATGGTAGCCCCAAGCTCGACAGAGCCACTGAGTACCTGCATACATGACAGTGTTAGAGGACTAATTGTTCGTATTGCACTGGGCTGTAACACAAGCATGCACGTGGCTTGTGATTTATAGGGTTGGTGGAGTTCTAGTGCAAAGGCAACAGCTAGTCACTAGAATCTTTCTCAGCCAGGCCAGCTCCACCACGGCAAGACTTACATCATTCATGATTTTTGCATTGTTCTGAGCCAAAACCATGTTCATTGAGTCCATCAATGTGGAGTACTTCAGAGTGTCTGGGTGTTGCCGGTACTTCTTTTCGCTAATAATCTCCATGGCTTTCTTGTTTTTCTCCGCTTCCAGGGAGCCCAATGGAAGCCATCCAATGCCCTTCATGAAGTCAGCATAGTCCGCCTTGTACTGATTCTACCGGAGAGGAAGATAAAACAATGGTCAGAAGAGATCAAGCGTCCACGAATCATGAACATGTGTGTGACAGGCCATCATTTCCATGTGTTTTCAACTTGCATATTAAATGACAATCATTTCACCCCCAATGTCTTCCTCACATCTCTTCACACAAGAAATTACAAATGAGCAAGGGTCTTGCTGATTTATTTTTCTTGATGCCTTCATAAAGGGAATGTGTGAAGAACTACTAAATGGATTCATCTGCCACGTGATTACACTTTCCTGACAAATAAATCAGTCCAGATCCCCTCATAGAGAGATTAATTCTGAAAATCAGATTTTTCTCTCCAGCAGAAAGCATTTGATCATCTACCATTGTTACGATTTCCTAATGCACACTAGAAACCTGTTAGCACTTGGTACAATTGTGTTGAGTTTCCCCCTCTGCTGAGACATGTCTCCCTGTAACTATGTGTGGTGCTTTCATTTAGACATGGCTGTGTCTTCCTGGAAATTCATAGCCCGGGTTCCTAGTCCAATGAAAACTGTAGGCTTGGCCTGGTATGGTCTGCATTTATTTTTATAATGCACATGATTTGATAATGGCTCTGAAATCCTTCCCTGTCTTCCCTCTATCCATTCCCAGGGATTCCTCAGTCACCCCTTCCTCAACATTCCGTGGGCAGCACAGGCAACTGCAAGGACAGAGGTGGTGGAGGAAAACTGGTCCAGAGTGAAGCCCGGGGCTGCCCGAGCACTGGCATCACAGACATACACCACCATGCTGGCCTTTCCCTTTCACCCTGCAACCAAGAGCCTTTCACACATTTGATCCCCTTTGCTAGGCTTATTTCCTTCAATGGGTGCTCTCTAAAATCAAATCAATTTGCTGCGGCTGACCTCTGCCGCCAACAGCGACTACAGCACCAAGAGGGAATGATTAGATTTTAGTTTCTAGAACAGACCCTGCTTCCATTAAAAAAAAAAATGAATTCAGCCCAAGGGGATGAATAAGACCCCTCCCTCTTCAGGAAACTGCATGTGGATTTCTTTCAGGATTTTTGAGATGTCATGACATAGGTCACCCATGAGCGGTTTATGGCGTGGGCAATGGCTCTACAAACGGGCATAACTCTCACGTACATCGCTTTGAATCTGCATCATATTCTTGGCCAACTCAAAGCTCATGGCATCTGGAAGCATGTTGTAGGTGTGGATTATATTCCTGTAGTTGGCGTTGGTGGCCACTTCCTGAGACTTCTTGGCTGCCACCACACTGAACATGTCCACTGGGGTGTGGAAGGACGTCTTGGATTTCTCGTAGCCCTTCTTGTACTCCCGGTCTGACTGCATCTTGGCCACTTGCATGAAGTGCACCAACTTGGGGTCGTCTTCCAGGCTGCGGAAGCCAATGTGCTTCCCTTTGGCTTGTTCGTAAGCCTGCTTGTACTTGTACTGTGGACAGACAAGAGACATGGCAATGATCCAAACAGTTCAGCTAAGGGAATAAAATGTGATTCACTGGGTGCTCCTAACTTTGGTTAGGAGCTAAGCGAATAAAATGTGATTCACTGGGTGCTCCTAACTTCGGTGTAGGTGAAGAAAGTTAGCGCTTCCTATAATGAGACAGAGAGGGGGCAGCAGAGCCAAGAAGCAATGGCTCTGTACTTCAAATATTGGAAAGGAATCTCAGAAGCAGTGTTTCGGCCATCACACCGCACTGTGTAAACACAGAAGACCGCAATTCCTTAGTGTGTCTTTAGGATGAGAGCTGGCCTTGGACTTCATAGGTAAAGCACATAGATCACACCCTTAAATTTCCTTAAAATTGTCTTTTGTAATTCAAATACTCTTAGCATAACTCATTTTAATATGACCTTATCATTTTTACCTTGAACAATGAGCAAAATGATTAGAGGGTACCTGGCCTGCATGAAGGGAAGCATCTTGGGGTAGTGTGTCCAGCCGGTGAGCCGACCCTACCTCACAATCAGGCAGAAGCCTGGCTTGTCTGCACCGTCACTCATACTAAACGTGTTTCCGTGGCAGCACTTACATCACTGGCAATGTCTCTAGAGGCCTTCGCAGCCTTTATTGAGATGGCGTCAGGCTTCAGGTCGTAGCCTTTCTTTTTCTCTTCTTCCCAGCCAGCTTTGTAGAGTTTCTAAGCCAGGAACCAGAGAAACAACAGGGAAGTGTGACTTTAGTTACAACAGAGCTCCCGATTCCAACACAGTGGGCATATAAAAGACAGACATCCCACCAGCATTAGCTCCCTTCAGAATCCTTGCCCAGCTTCTTTGCAAAGGGTAAACTCACATCACTCATGGTGATCTGGTTCACTCTGGAGAGCAAGATGTCTGGAGTATCAGGCATGACGTGAATGGTGGTCTTGTCTTTGTTCCACTTTTCTGTGTACAGCCTCTGTAATGAGAAGGTCAGCACATGATGCTACAGTGGAGCAGGTGTGTAGTAATGGGAGCAGGAGGAGGGCATAGTGGATGAGGCTAAGCCTGAAGATGAGAAAAATTATCATTAGACAAGAGAGCCTTGCCCCTGATGGGCGCCATCCTGCTCCGCTTTACAGTGGAGTCTGGGCAAAGTGTCAATAGAGAAGAGGTCTCTAGAAGCTGAAATCCATAATGTTCTTTAAAAATGTGTATGCGTGGATTTATATATATACATACATACACATATATACATATACACATACATATACATACATACACACACA